>JAIQCH010000009.1:677679-714787 GCA_029691765.1 Entomobrya proxima | reverse complement strand
GTCTTGAGAACAATGAGCAACTTCGGCTTTTTATACTTTCGAGTCGTGGTACAAAATACATTGACAGGACAAATGAACATATTATGATTATTAAATAAACATAGTACACTGAACTTGATGTTAGATACGGACTTGGACACACTATCACTGACACTACATACTCTCATGTAAGGACCTTCCTTACAAGGGCGTAGGCAGGAAAATGTTTTGATTTGTGTTTGTTAGCAACTCTCGACAATACAGCATACCTGGAATATTGAGTAAATGCAGTGGAACTTCACTAAACATTCTGGAACCTTGTAAGATTCAACCATTTGTTCCACTTTGTGGCATCAAATTATACATGGACTGTGAGCATGGTACTTTTAACCAATAAAGTATATTTAAGGCATATTATGTGAATAAAAACTCTTCTATATTGTTTTATTGTCGAGAGCATGCTTTTTGACCATTTTTCCTTTCAATAGGGTTGAGAGACGATCCGAGTTGAGCTGGCTATAGTAGACCCCCTATCTTTCCATTGACAAAAAATAAATATGAAAACTGGCGACGTTCACACTACAGTTTATGCATAAGCTGCACTTGCTCTGTCCATTGCTTTGCATGCATGAAAGGATCAGAAGCAAGCGCATATAGAATGCAATCTTTGAAAGGAAAAATGGTGAAAAAGCATGGTCGAGAGACAGCGAGGTTTATGTGTATAAAGTTGTTATTTTAACAAATGCAATTCTAAACTCGACTTCATGTTTGCTGCCTTTGAATTTTAAACGTAACTCACAAGGAGTGCCCTTCATTGACTACGCACGAATCGAAATGAAATTCATCATTTCTGATAGATTTTGGTGCGTAGATTACAATGGTACACGTTAAAATCCCGAATGGGCACGTCCAGAGTCGCTGTCAGCGTTGGGAACCACCCGCCGTAAGCGTTGGGAACCACCCGCCGTAAGCGTTGGGAACCACCCGCCGTAAGCGTTAACTCAGTAGTAATTGCACAGCACCTAGAAGCGCCGGCTGCGCTCCTCCCCCTCACTTCATTCTACTTTTTTCTCCTTGCTTCTCCCCATCACACTGCTACAGCAGTAGCTTCTACCCTTCCGCGCGCGCGCTCTCTCTCCCTCTGGCAAAGAGGAGAGAAGGGGAGGGGGAGAAACAAAAAGCTTGCGTTTTCAGGTGCTTGATGCTGTGCGGTTAGCACTGCGTTAACGCTTACGGCGGGTGGCTCCCAACACTGACAGCGACTCTGGACCTGCCCATTCGGGATTTTAACGTGTACCATTGTAATCTACGCACCAAAATCTATCAGAAATGATGAATTTCATTTCGATTCGTGCGTAGTCAATGGGAGGTACTCCTTGTCAGTACGCCTTTTAGTACTAATGGTATAAAAACCTTTTTGCTTCAGCTTGGACTTCAAAATTAGGCAGCATTGTTTAAATGTGAGGTATAAAAAATATGCACGTAGCACTTTAATAAGAATAAGTTAAGCAGGGGATTAAAACTTGATTCAAAGTAAGTATTCAAAAGTTTGATGCCACGTAAAACTTAACTACTGATGAAGTAGGTGTTATTGTAAGCTGTATAATACAAAATGACTGGTGACTGTAACATGGACTTTGAGTACCTTCCCAAAGCAAGCAATATATCATCCGTCGAGCCTTTCTTTAGAAATACAGTTTTACAAGTCAGCTCCGTCAAGAAGTAAGTTGTTCTACTGATAAATCGTGAACAACTTTTACAATTGTTCAGCGAGTTGAAACAGACAGCATCAAAAGCTGTAATGTTGAGTTAGTACAAGAATAACCAAATGTTTTCTTAGATCTCCCGTTTTGTATTGCCGATTTCAGACTTTTTTGGTCTGAATTCTATAACTTTTTCCTGCTATATAAATTCTAACAAAATGAGCTCATAGCTTGAGCTACTTTCAATACATGTTAAATTGTATTTTAGTTCTTCTTGGACCCCCGCTTTCCAACTGGACAAGCAATTTGTTGTATGTAAACTGTACAATTGAAAAATATAATGCAGTAGATGCGAAGTATTTATGTACACGTAGTTATTAATAATGTGTTAATAGCTAGATACCTAATTTCAATGTGTTATTTGTTCAACCATGTCTAAATTTTTTAATAAAACAGTATTCTGTTGTCAGAAAAATATAAGAATAAAATAAAATAAAAACATAGGTGAATAATAAAAAATTAGCTGGCGTATTATATGCTTTATATTTTGGTTAACGAAAACAAATTTGACCAGTGTCAAACGTGCACATTACAGATGTGCCAATAAAGATTAAAACCAGGAACTTTTCTAAAACCATGACAATATATGCTTACAGGTTAATTTCTTTTCATACATATCCACTAGATTGAACACACTAAATAAAAACGTATTTAGTATTGAAAAGTTAAACATATTATATAAATAAAAAATTCACAGTACATAACCGCTATTGTTTGAAAATGCCAACACCGAACTGCATACAATGTTTCAAGCTGTCAAGATAACGTTTCCTGGTATTCTTCTGCAAATTTGACCAAAACGCGCCAGTTTTAATTTGGTAATTGGACTATGCTTCAATTTCTAGAAAAACGGATGAAAAACTCTGAATAATCCGATAATGGAATAGGTCCTAATGAAACCAATGACGACGGGCAGTAGTAGTTTAAATTCTTCAAATATGCTGCAGTAAAATGCATACTGACCATCTGTGCATACATACTGCTTTTTGTATTGTTCTTTTAACAAAAACAATATTAAACTGTCCGACTATCCAAACACCCTTTCTGTATCTATTCTTAAATAGTAATGGTAATAGGCACCCAAGTTGGGTGAACCAACTAATGATCAGTAGAGGCAATGGAGCACTGTTTGTGGGCTTGGGCACATGTAAACGTTGCAGCTTACTGGTACGGTAGGTATCTCTGAAAGCTGAACAGCTTTGAACATTCAAAGCTGTGATATACCGTAAATTGTAACAAGGAGATTAGCTGCCAAACATAAAGCAACCTGAATATCGTCAGACATACATTTAAGCAAGCCTAAAAAATAAGTATGCTCTGTTAACACAACGAATATTTTATTATTAAAGAGCAATATCAGTTAATACCCAAACATTTATTTACGACAAAAAAGACTTTTTCTTCGAACTTCTGTTTCAGAACTTAGCTCTATCAACAAACAAGCCACTGTGTTCTGTGAGTTACCAACTTTTGCTCTGCCTGCGTATAACTGCAAACCTTGGTTTGCTCTTGACAATATGGATTCAAAATTAAGCAAAATCAATGCATACTTCGGAGACTTGTAAAATTGTGCTGTGCTTTCCAGTTCATCTGTTTGTAATTTAAAGTTGTCTGTACATTGACTTTTATATTCGTTCGACAAAGAAAGCACATTAGTAAACTACAATCATAGGCATATCAAATAGATTTTATTACAAATACGATCAGAAAGCATTTTGTTTGAACCGGGTGTTATATTCGTATAACTAAACGTCCGAATACTACTCTAATGTTATTATTACAAGTAAATGTAATGCACAAAATAGATTACATCAACGTTTAAAATCTCTTTCATGTAAATGATTTAACTAGAAGGAAAGTTAAATCATGTCACTGCATAATACGAAAACGAACGAAAGTGGTTACTTTATACAATGGCATGATTGGTGTTTGGTTACACGGTTGCATTCTTAGCTTTTACCGTAACTTTTTGTCATATTGGGTTTTTGCTACTGCGGAGTAACACACTGTAAAGCACAAAAATAAGTGCACGTACGCTCTACTTACTTTTAGCAAAGAAAAGGTTTAAGCATTAACTACTCATAAGATTACTCTCCCGGAAAAGTACTTAATTTGGGCCTCTTACAAAACTTAAGGACAGTGAGGGCCAGTGTAGCGTGGGATGTAGATACATACTCAGTTCCAGCAGCCGAAGGCTCAACAAGGCTTGGAGCAAAGACTTTTTGTAGACAACAATATCAGCCAAAATGTGAGAAACTTATACACGCTCAGCATAAGTAAAATTTAACTTTTTCTAAGCTCAGTGGCTAAACTCAGCTTCACCAACAAACACAAGTACCCTAAGTATTGCAAAATTTTGAAATTCCTTTAACATCTACACGGTGGGTTTAATCTACAGTACATTCAAGATAACAAGTTGCAACCTTACATGTAATACGGAGGACACAAAATTTGGTCAATTTGGAATAGTAACAGTAATATCCTGTGATTTCAGTTTAAAACATTTTATAGTTTTACTTTGTTATTTGGTTACCATTGAACATTTAGCAAAATGAGGAGGGGAAATCTCAAACCTCATTCTCTAAGACATTTAGACAGCAAGTCGTATGAATGTAGCTGGTGTGACAAAACGTTTAGCCGGAATGAAACACTAGAAGACCACATTCGGACAGTTCACACTAAAGAAAAACCATTTAAGTGTGTTTTTTGTCCTCAATCCTACACGTCATACAGCGTATTGAAATATCATCAAGCTACGCACAAGGAGAAGAACAAGTGGCACAAATGTTCAATATGCTCAAAAGCATTTTTTCGGAAATCTGACTTGGCCAGTCACTTAAAAACACACATTTTAAACAGAAAGCGTTTTCCGTGCGAACTGTGCTCAAGCAGTTTTACCAAGAAGTCAGATATGACGACACACATCAGGACTGTTCATTGGAGGGAGAGGAAGCATAAATGCAACGTTTGCGGGAAGCAATTTTCACATGCGGTTGTCTTGAATAGGCATACAAGAGTTCATACTCTAGAAAAACCTTACAAATGTATTTTCTGTGAAACCAGCTTTGCAAGGGGTACCGTTTTGAGTAAACATATTCTTACGCATATCCAAGAAAAACCATTCTTTTGTCGGTATTGCCGAACATCATTTGCACAAGCATATGCTCTATCAAATCACGTTAAACGATTTCATAAATTGTAAAACTTTTAGATGTATATTTTTGTTTTTTACGTGAAAAAGCTGGAAATTGTATATAGTGTTGCAAAAGAACAATATTATGATATTTGTGGAAGACTATATTAAAAACTCTAAGCCTGTTTTGTTGCTCTTTTGGAGTTGAAGGACATGCAGGTATTTATATAGCACAACTGTATAATCTTCATTTTGCTTTAAGTGTCAATATTAACAAATTGTTAGTAGAATTTTAATTTTTAAACAAATGTTCCAAAAATTGTCATAATCTTTGTTTCTGGCATTAGATTTCATTATTAGTGTTCGTATATACTTGGTTTGCGACAGAATATAATTAAAACCCTGCCCAATATGCCACAATGAACATTAAAGATGCAAACGTATTACATGTCCATATATTTTATATATTGTCAACACAGCACTGCGCACATGATTAGCTCATTGCTTTAGCAGAGGTGCCTAGTAAGAGCTAGTATGTCAGTCTGTCTGTGTGTCTCCACTTTGTTTTCTAAACTAGGCTGAATGGGCTCTAAACCAGGCTATATGTTGTCTAGACCTGCCATAGTGGGAACTAAATCAGTCGAATATGGTCCAACCAAATCAGAAATATTTTCTTTTAAATTATTTTATCAGGCATTATGTAAAATGTTTCGTTTAAAATTAAAATGCTACATTTATAATGTCGTCTTTAGCAGCGAGTGTTTTTTTTTGTTTTGCCATGGACCGGTTGGTTGCTGTTAAAATAGAGTTTCTCATCGAGTTTGAGTAAATTCTAACACAACCAACAAGTTAGTAATCCATCGAAGTGTGCGCCAGGCATTGAAGTTGACATATATAATATTGTATTGTATAGACGTAACAGCATTTATGGCATGACCCTTTTAGATGCATGCAACTATTACCATGCATGTGTTGGAAACACAATTACATTCATAGAAAATTATAGGATTATGGTTTATTAAATTGAAAGTTCGTCGTGTATAAACAGACTCCACAAAAATTTCTTCCTTTTTTGTATTAGGTCCATTAAGAATCCTTGGTGCAAGGACATGTATGTACACTTTTATGAAAAGGTTCCGTTTGCTTGAGCTTTGTAGTTCTTATACTGATTTTTCCAGGAAAACGAAAAAATCATACTAATTGTTTCCATACTTCAGTAGCAAAGGCAATACCAAACTTACTGACTACCCGGCCACCTTTTTGGTATCTAATTTCAATTCAAACAAGACACACTAACTTTTAAGTAGAAAAGGAATGGTACACAAATAGGGAGCATAGGATTTAAAAGCTCTGAACATTAAACAATATGCACGTAGGCATCCACCAAGTTGTGCAGATGTAAAAACATGGACCACGTAATTAATATGAAAAAAACATGTAATTGCATGTAAATAAGAAATTAATTTGGCAAAAATATCATGAAAAAAACATGTAAAAATTATTTTTTCTTTCGAAAATTAGGTAAATCTGAAAGTTTATGTGCCAATACGTGTATGTAATGTTAACACTGAACTAAAACACAATAAAATCTACATTTGTAGTAATTCTGTCTTGTTTTTGCCTTCACCGTGTTAGCTGGGCACTCCAAAAGCGTTTTATTATACTCTAGGGTATTGATTTTGACCAGGATATTTCCATTTTACATTTTGAAATATGTTGTTACAGTATGAAATGTTACAATTCCCTAAATACCTGGAAGAACACACTCTTTGGCACCCACATGACGATCACCAAAGCCAAGGATGAGCTATTCGTAGCCTCGGGTTCACCTAAACTTTGCCTATACCTAAATATTTTGCTTTGTGTAAACATTCATAATATAACGTTTTAACCGTTTCTAAATTTCTCTTACTTTCTATTTCAAAACCCCGTTATCCAAACATTTATAATTTTTTCTTACAAAGCGTGTTCATTTTGAACATTAGCCTATTTCTTATTTGTTAAGTTCAGAATTGTTCTTAACATCTACAATATAAGATGGCGTGTTCATTTCTGGTAAAATGGAACTGTGGTTTTTGGTAAACTTTAATATCTGTTCTTATAAAATGCGATTGCGTACATTCATTTTTAGAAACTAAGCTCTGACCAAATTGTTGCTGCCTTTGCTTCTTGAATTATTATCGTAACTTAGTATGCAATTAGTTTCAAATGGTATAAAAGCCTCTCTGCTTCAGCTTCAACAACTCACAGGCATCAGTTTAAAACAACTGCTGAATATAAAAAGCAATACGTACGTAGTACTCTACTTAGAATTAGCTAAGGAGATGATTAAAGGTTTTGCTAAAGGTCAGGTTTTTAAAATAAAATTTCTCTGTAAGTCTAACTAAATCGGAGTGTGTGGCACTGAAATTGGTAAGGTACAATTAATGTTTATGTGTAGCAGAACACACATTTTGTTTTGGCCTTTTTAGATTATTATGGCAGCAAGAATTATTATGTGTGAGCAAGACAGTGTGAAGAGAATTATAGAATTACGATTTAATACATTGTAGTTTGGTATGTAGGAACGGACTACCCAAAAACACCTTTCATTTGATTTATATGTCCATACCTTTGCAATTCCCCGATCAACCACAGAGGTGCAAAACACGTTGTATTTTGGTACTTTTCTTGGAAATTTCGGGGAATTTTTTTTCTACCAATTATACTCTGTTAAGAAACGTAGTTAACACGTGGAATTTTCCTGAACATTTTTAGTTTGACTCCGAAAATCATTCAGGTGTTTGATACGTAGAAAACACGTAAATTCCACGTGTTGATTTTTAAATTTAAAAACCCTCACAGCTGCAAACACGCTGAGTGCCATTGTCATTGAAAGTAGTGGGGCAAGCAGAGATCCCCGGTATTCCAAATCTTCCTGATGCTGTCAGTTATTATTTTGTCTGTTGACTGACGAGAAAATTGTATTTTCTTCATGAGAGTTGGTAATTAAACTGCTAATTACGTGATTGGCAAATTAGTGGAGTGTTAATTCTGAAAAAAGCTTGTAATATTTAACAGATTACGATTTAGGCTGTTGATTTTGGGTTAATTTTGAAATGATTTGCAGTTCAGAGTTGAAGTTTGTGAAGTGGAGGAAGCCGGAAGGCTGTACAAGTGCTAGGTTGTGAAATTTTGTGAAAATTGATAAAGCGGGAGGCGCTGAAGAGGTGACAGTGTTTTTGTATGAGGTGATGGAGGGGATTTGTTGAGAACGTGAATTGTCAGATGTTTTTGGAGGAGGCGTTGGAGGATTATAAGGGGTTAAGGTGTTTTTGGAGAAGGTGGTGGAGGGGATTTGTTGAGAAGGTGTTTTTGAAAAAGGTGATGGAGGGGATTTGTTGAGAAGGTGTTTTTGGATAAGGTGATGGAGGGAATTTGTTGAGAAGGTGAATTGCCAGGTGTTTTAAGGAGCTTTTCAGGGTACTCTTTGAGGTGGATTGAATGGCTGCAGCTCAGGTGCGTTGGAGAAGAATGATGGAGAGGGGAACTTGGGAGGGAATAAAGAGGATGACAAGAACAACCGGGATCGTAGTTTGTTACTTTGAAGGGATGATATGAAATGATATGAAAGGAAATATGTAAAGTTTTCAGAAGATGGCTAATAAAATTAATTTTATCTTATAAATTTGTGTACTTGTAATTTTGATATCATTTAAATATCTAGCACCGCATAATTTTTTTCCGTTCAATGGTAGTTGAATTTTGGATTCAAATTGGTAGAATTCTCGTGCGGTTGTGTACCAAAATTCCACGTGTTTTACCCGTGTTGTAGACGGACATCGACACCCGAATTCCACTTACTAGACACCAAAATTCCACGTGTTTTACCCGTGTTTGAGGGCTCCAAAAGTGGTGTAGAATTGGTGGAAAACTGAGGTTTTGGTTGATCGGGTCATTCATTCAAGAATATGCATATACGCTTTTATAATGACAACAGGCTTTGCACATGCTTAGGCTTTGTTCTGCTAATACTCGGTTTTCCAGGTAACGAGAGAAAAACACACAGAAAAACCTTAAAATGGGATAGTTGTCAAAACAACGTAGAGAGTCAGTATTAGTCTCGAATACTTAAATATGTCGCATTAAAATGAATACTAAGATTTTTCTTTGCATATTTGTAATTTGTTCCTTCAAACAATAATACTAATCCTACTGACTACCCGACCACCTCTCCTGTACCTTTTTAACCAGTAATGTTAGAATGGCTTTTTTGCTTGTACCTTTACTACAAAAATATACAGCATTGCATTAAAATAAAGCTGTGAATACTAAACAATATGCAGGTAGGCCCCTGACTACGGATCAACGTAGACAAGGATTTACTATTTATAGGCTCGAGTTCATGAAGACTTTGCACCCTAGCCCTTCTGTGAAGCTGTGCAATGCCGCCAAGTGTAACATGGAGATTATGTACCTTACTATAAGTCAGCATAATATTTTGTCTGTCCTGGTAACATACCGAAATTTTTTGATGCACGATCCATACCAGTAAAATCCAAACATTTATTTTCAACAATACAGAAAAGTATTTTCTCGAATCTCAGATCAGCAACTGGGCTCAACAAAGAAACATGCTACTGGGTTCTGTAAATTTCCAAATGGTGAACCAACTTGATCACGTTGCGTTTTAAACAGAACTTAAACAGGCTATCAGCTATACGGCTTTAGATTAAAACAACGTATCAACGTTTAGTTTTCAGACTAAATGCAGTAATGTGTTTTCTAGTTCATCTATTTAAAATATAAAGTAGTACAAGTTTGTTTTCAATATCCCTTTAACCGCTTAGTTTAACCCAAACTGAGTTCAACAGAGAACTAAAATGTTGCAGAGACAGGCCGGATTAGGCACTCACCAGCTAAAATATCCAGCAGGGCCAAACATTACGTGCGGCATTTGTTCCACAAAGTTTGTTTCAAAACGAACCCTTAACAAACATACATTAAGACTTCATAGCAATAAGAAGTTTTTCAAATGCGCCACATGCTCAAAATCATTCGCAACGACTGGTGAACTCTCAATACATCAAAATGTCCACTCTGAGGAAAAGCAGCACAAATGCTCTGTCTGTTCTTTTACAACACGATGGAAAAATGGCCTTAAATACCATCACCGTATTCATTTGGACCAAAAACCGTTTCAATGTGGCTGGTGTGACCATACATTTTACAGAAAGGGACTACTTGATGACCACATTCGTCGAGTGCAAACTAAGGAAAAAATATTTAAGTGTGACTTGTGTCCCCAATCCTACACCTCATACAATACATTGTTAAAACATCAATCTACGCACAAAGAGAAAGACAAGTGGCATAAATGTACAAAGTGTTCAAAAACATTCGCTCAGAAATCTAATCTCACAAGTCACCTAAAAACACATTCGTTAAAACGAGAGGTTTTTTCATGTGAAATTTGTTCCAGCATTTTTACTCGGAAAATCACTCTAAAAATGCACATGAAGACTGTTCATTTGGGAGAGAGGAAGCATAAGTGTAACATTTGCAGCAGGCAATTTACAAATACCAGTAATTTGAATTCGCACACACGAGTTCATACCCTGGAAAAACCTTACAAGTGTATTTTCTGTGAAACCAGCTTTGGACATGGTGTTAATTTGAAAAACCATGTTCTTACGCATATCCAGGAAAAGCCATTCTTTTGCCGGTTCTGTCCAACTACCTGTGCTCGAAGTAGTAATCTTTCGAAGCATGTTAAAGCAGTTCATAAATTTTAAAACGTTTTTTAAAATTTACTGAAAGATCATTTTATGGGTGCATGTAAATCGGGACCTCAAACGACATGTTGAACCATGGATAAATATTTATTTACTCTTCAATATTACCTTATCTAATTATTTAATAAATTAGCTTAAAAATTTAGGTTAAACTATCACTAATAATAATAGTTGAATATGTCATGCAATAACATTATTGCTCAATAAATAATCTGCTCATTTGATACTTCCTTAATCATTTACTACTTTAACAATTAGCAAATTTAAATCCAGTTCCAGGTTCTCAATAAAATAAATTGGCTAACCCAAATACAAATTTATTCTTTTAAATAAAAATAATAGTCCAACGTTTAACAATTCATTCGACATAAATTTACTGAATAGTTTGCTTTTCAATCTGGACTAGATTTCCATATAGACGAAGACAATATGCTTATGAAATATTTTATGTAATTAGCTTTCCTATTATTTGTATCTGAAGAAGCTGACCTAAGCATTGAGCACATTGAATTTTCATCAAGCATCACTCATGCAAATACAATCTTGCTTTGCTTTCAATCAAGACAAAACTGAAAAATTTATCTTTTGAAATGTTTAAGACGATATTTTAAAATTTGTGGTAAATATTATGAAAGAATTCAAGTCTAGTTTTTTTGCTACCTTGTAGCCAGGACCAACGTGTATTGAACATGTTAATTAAAGGATATATTGTGAGTAGAATTGTATTAAGTTGTGTGGTCAAAAATTGCAATTAAGCTGCTATTGATTTGAGATAACAAGGAAAAATGTTTTTCACACTCTGTTCGTATGTGTAGGTGTACAAATAGTTATTGTAGTAAGTAAATCTTCTTAAATGCATCACATTTTAATTTTATTGTTCGTTGTTTATTTCATTTAACTATTTATGCTCATTTGTATTCATTTATTTAAGTTGTTACTATATGTATGTATATTCCCATTTGTAATTTTTTAAAAATTCAATTTAGTAATGCTAGTGTGAACATAAAAGGCGCATACACACCAATATATATTATATTTGTTTAAATATCTGCACAGCAATGATCAATCCTTAATAGCTGTAAAAATAAGGTTTCCTGACTTGTATGAGCAAATTGCGCCACAACTGCCAAGTTTGTGATCGGAGTGAATGTGCGCCAGGCACTAAAGTTTACATTCTTTTTCTGTTCCACATGTAACAGCATAATATGCCATTTGTTAAGACCTTTGTAGATGCATAGAGATACCAACATTCTGGGTGTAAGAGACCCTTATGTTTCAAAAATATTATGGATTTACGATTGAGTAAACTTGAATTTTGTACTGATAGGCATACTAACCCAAAGGTCCTTTAATTGTTTATTGTGTGCATATTTTTGCAATTCATTCAAGCAAGATTATGCTTATACATTTTTATCATGAAAACAACCATTCCGCTTGCTTAAATGTTGTGCTATTTATACTCGTATTTCCATGAAAACGAAATGAAAAACAGAAAAATCCGGAAACACCATTCATGCCAATGATAAAGTTAGGAAAAACTTTCAGTTCTTTATTTATTCTGCGTTAAAAGTAGTACTGAGATATTTCTATTCATACAAACTGTTCCTGTATGTTCTGTTTAACAAAGCAAAATAGAAACAAAATTAGAGATTTATCACTAAAATAAAGCAGGCACATGCCTACATGTAGCAAAGTAGCGAAAGCTAGCGGTTGTACAAAGCTTATGACAAATCGACATAGACATAACCAAACAGACAAAAGCCCAAATGTATTTGAATTACAGAAGTAATTGAGATATATACGGAAAATTAAGAACAATTTCAGCAATCTGACTTCAGATTCGTCAGTCTAGTCAAAATCTGGACCATAATCATGTGCCACACAGTGCATTCATTTAAGATGTCAGATTTGACCATTAAGGACCTGATTCAGGTTCTGCAGATTCGAATTTTAACAATCTGACTTCAGATTCGTCATTTTGGTCAAAATCTGGACCATAATCATGTGTCACACAGTGCAATCACTTAAGATTTCCGATTTGTTAATTAAGGGCCTGAATCAGGCCCTTAATATTTAACTTATTATGTTGGGTAATTCAGGGATACTTATTAGGCGTTGGCTGTGGTTGGAGATATTATTTTGTCAAAAAAATGAAACAAAAAGTTTTGAAGAAGGTGGGATTCGATCCCGCAACCACTCAACCACAAATTCAAGCCACTGAGACTGAGCCACGGCGGCTCTGTGACAGAAAAGCTGTGGAATAGTGTATGGTACCACAAACACAAAGAAGTTCATAGACCACCACCACCGCCATTAGTTGTGACCTTCATAACTTTCGATCTAGTTGACCTATTGACCTGAAATTTTGCAGGTAGCTAGCTCATGTTATGAGACACTCTTGTGCCAAGTTTCGTAAAAATCGGTTAAATCGTTAAAGAGATATCGTGCGGACGACGTTGACGACAAGACAGACAGACAGACAGACAGACAGACAGACAGACAGACGGACGGACGACACGGGGTCAGATTAATAAGTAGCTTTCGCTACTTAATAAATACACATACATTATGCCTAATTTTAACGTCTGCATTTTCATATTTATCATCGTGAAAATGTTTGCAATTGTAAGTTGGTTCCAATGATTTAAAAATTAAATGGTACCAAATGCAATCATGTTACACTAACTGATGGACTCTTAATTTGGGATTTGTTAAGGGATATCACGACCTCACTTGTTAAGCTCCAACTACAAAATTATGCATGTGGATAAACAAGTTGCCGAATACAAATTATGTGCACGTACACTCCAATTAGTAATTAGTAATTACTATTAGCATGGACAATGCTTAAAGAGTATCGATTCGTATATAGTAAATTTCTTGGAAAAGCTTCTTTACATATTAAGAGTTTCTTAAAATGCTTAAGGGCTGCGACGACCACTGTAATGTAGAATTTTGATATTTTCCTACAGCAGAAAAAGATTTCTTCAAACTCGTTTTGAGTAAATAATTTTCTAAAGATAGCAGCATCAGCCAGAACCTGAGTAGCTCACATACTGAAGCACGATCAACATAAAATCAATTAACGTTGTGTGAACCTCCTCGGTAAAAGTCAGTCCCATTACCACGCAAAAGAAATCTATGGAGCGATAAATTAGAAAATTCCTTTAACAAATTCAGGACTAATAATAGTATTTCAATTCTTAGAGAAACAAATTTTTATTTATATATTTGACTAGAAAGGATTTGTTTTTACAGATTCAATCCGTTAAAGACTATAACTCTTGCATTTATTAAGACTTTAATAATTGTGAGGGTATATATAAGATATTATTCAAATATTTTCATATTATAACGTTCAGATCTTCACTTTGAATATGTTTTCTTATTTCTTATTAGCTGAGTTTGGAATTGTTTGCAACGTCAACATTAAAAATAAATTTTACTACTTCTTTTTTCTTAAATTCAATAATTCCTAAATTCTAAATTCTGAATGCCTTGGCTTTTGCTGTCTGAAAATTGAACGTAATTCAATGTATCTTTTCATACCAGTAAGAAAGCTACAACCGGCAAATTTACATGTAAATGCATATAGTAATTAATTAAATTATTGTGTGTGAGTGACAACTTACATTTGATAAAACGTATGCCCATCTGATTTAATAAATTGGAAGTTTGCATGTATGAATGGACTAGTTTCAATGCCCCTTCATTTTATTATTAAGTACATACCAGTACAATGCATTTCTGCTCGAATATGCATAGGTGCACACACTTATTATTAAAAGAAAAAGAACCCTTCCGCTTCATGGTATTTGGACTATGCTTGGCTTTCCAGAGAAACGGATGAAGAAACCAGAAAAATCCGACAATTGAATAGATTCCCATAAAACCGAAGGGGGCGGTAAAGTTTCAGTTCGGTAAATATGCTGCAATAAAATACATACTGAGGAGTATCTGTGCATATAAACTGCTTTTCTATTGTTCTTTTAACGAAGACAATACTGAACTCTTCGACTACGCAAACAGTGTTTGGCAAACATCCTTTTTGTATCTATTTTTAAAAAGTGATGGTAGAAAACTTTTTCCTTGACTACAAAAATAAGCAGTATTGGATTTAAAAGCTGTGGCTTTTAAACAATATGCACGTAGGCACCCATCTGAAGAAAAATAGGCAATGAAGCATAATTCGTAGGCCAAATCGGGTACATGCAAACATTGGTTCTTACTGCTCAATTAGGTACTTCTGGTAAGCCGTCAAATACCGTAGATTACAAATAGGGATTACCTACTTCACAACAAGCAAATTGAAAATCTTCAGAAGAACGTTAGAGCAAGGATATACAAATAAGTATACACTGCGAACATGCAAGCAAGTATGTTTTTCACGAACATTATCAGTAAAACCTATAAAACTTTTATTATCGAAAAAAATAAAAGTTTTTTCCCGAATATCACCGAAAACTGAGTTCCACTAGCAAGCAAGCTACTGTGTTCTCGGAATCACCAACTTTTCTTGTACCACTTTGTAATTAAAGCAGAATCTAAACTTACGCTCTGCCACACGAATTTAAAATTAAGCAGCATATCAACGTTTAGTTCTCAGACATTTAAAGTAATATTAAGCTCTCCAGCTCATGTTTGAAATTTAAAGTGTAATTTAGTGTGTAGTTGGACTTTTATATTCTTTGAACCCAAAATGATTTCAGCAAAAGAAGCTCAAATGTTGCAAGGACAGGCAGGGTCAGACGCTTACCACCTAGAACAATCCGAAAAGCCAAAGTTCCCGTGTGACATTTGTTCTGCAAAATTGGTTTCCAAACAGGGCTTGAAAAAACATACTTTAAGATTTCACACTAAAGAGAAACAATTCAAATGTGCCACCTGTATGAAATCGTTCACCACGTCTAGTGAACTCTCGGATCATCAAAGACTTCACTCTGAAATAAAGCAGTTTAAGTGTTCTGTTTGTTCCTTCACGACACGATGGAACCGAGCCCTCAAACGACATGCACTTATTCATTCAGACAGCAAACCATATGAATGTAGCTGGTGTGAAAAGAAATTTAATCAAAATAGACACCTTGAAAGCCACATACGGCAGGTGCACACTAAAGAAAAGTTCTTTAAGTGTTCTTTGTGTCCTCAGTCCTACACTACACATCACGCATTAACATCCCATCGAGCTACACACAAGGAAAAAGACAAGTGGCATAAATGTACAAAATGCTCAAAAGTATTTTCTCAGAAATCTCATTTGACAAGACACCTGAAAACACATATGTTGAACTCAAAGCGTTTTCCGTGCCATTCTTGTCCAAGCAGTTTTACCCAGAAGTCACATCTGACGAATCACCTGCACACTGTTCACTTGGAAGAGAGAAATCATAGGTGTAACATTTGTGGGAGAATATTTGGACATGTCGCTACTTTGAATAGGCATACACGAGTTCATACCTTAGAAAAACCATACAAATGCATATTCTGTGGAACCGGCTTTGCGCACACTGGTACTTTGAAAAACCACATTCTTACGCATATCAAAGAAAAGCCTTTCTTTTGCGCATATTGCCCAAACTCATTTGCACAAGGGTATGATCTATTAAGACACGTTAAAGCACTTCATAAAGTGTAAAACTGTATTTTGAGTTTCCAGCTGTCCAACAGCACGAAGTGCGTAAAAACTTTGCAAATTTTATTAGGTTCAAGCATCTACTCGAGCTATTTGGTATTTTTTATGCCCAATTGCTTGATAATCTTTTTGTTGTTAATAGTTCCGTTTTCTCTCAATGAAATTGTAATATATTGTTATTTTAAAATGTTGTAAATAAGCTTATGTTTAGTCAATATTTATATTTTCAAGAAAGATTAGAATCGTAGATACGGTTGGCGTTTGCTAATGATAGTATTAAGAAGCATGTTAAACATATCACTCCTTCAATTTTGGTGAGTTGCACAATATTCATAAAGTTATAGTTAGTTCTAAATACTTATCAGAACAGAATAAAAACATTCAGAGACGTTATACTTAAGATGTTAGGCATGATACATACTAAATGCACTTATTTTATGCAAATTTTATTTAAATGTCAACACAGCACTGCACAATATATTCAAAGCTGTTAATATAAAGTTTCTTGGTGTGGTTTTGCAAATTTGGCCACGGTATATTTCAGTATTTAATTAAGAAATTTTTAAGCTCTCCTAAACTTTCTTTCGTACAAAAAATCAGGAAAAGCACCGATATAATTACAAAAATCCTACATAGTTGATTGCTGTCATAACCTGTTTAACTTCTTTTATAGTGTAAGCAAATTGGCTAAGAAAAATGTCTTCTGAATAATCTCAATTTTCTGGTTGGATAAAACAAGCCGTATAGACATTTATTTTATTTCCACACTTAATATATTGCGTCTATTGTGTTTACTCATCAAGTAAAATATATTATGTGCCTTACATAATTATTTTCAAAATGGTTTCTAAATGTGTGTTAAATTTTCAATATTAACAACATGATCTATAAAATATTGTACCTTCCATGTATATAAAGCCTCCATCGATATCAACTTTTAAATTTAGGCTTGTTTTGTTGAATACCAATAAATTATGTTGCGGCTAAAAAATGTTTGGTATACACAGCACTCTGTACCTTTATTTTTACTCTTGCATACACAAACAAAACAGTTAGCATAATCTTAGTTTTTTAAACTAATTAAAGATGCAAATAAATTGACATGACTCTTCTTGGAAACACTTTGAAAGCATCACATTTTAATATTTTAGGGTCACGTCGATTTTCAATTTCTTAAAAGTAGCCTTTAGCATGCGACACATGATTTTAGGTCAATGTTTTATCGAATAAATTATTCTGATGTCGGTTTGTCAAAATGCATGACTGTTTGGCCCTTAAAGCCAAAGATTTTATGAAATCAAACTTTTTAAAGCTACTGAACATAACATAAGAAGTAGAAGTTAAGACATGAAAATATGTTAGCAGATGTTCAGCATTGTTACTCTGTCTACACAGTTTGATCTCAAAGGTCGCTGATTTTCTGTTTTGTTTGCCAGGTTTATCTTTTGTTAGCTCAGTTTAGATTTGCTAACTACATCTACATTATAGGAATATGATATGACTTCATTTCGGGTAAAAATGGATTATTGGTTTCAGTGGTAAACTTTTTCTGTCTTCCTTCAAACCCACTTCTTACCATGTTACATGCTAAACTTTGACTACATATTTGCTGCATGTTGCATGTTATATTTTCTGAATTTTGAACGAAACTCAATGTGACTGCAACTGCAGGTAGTATCGGCTTAACAACGGCTGCTTCAGTAAAACAGCTTCAGCTTTGACTACAAAAACAGCAGCATTGTTCAGACTGAGATATGTGTTCGAATACGCACGTTGAACTCCACTCTAAACAAGGCTTGTTTAACAAGCACAGAATAGATTAAAGAATAAAGGCTTTGTATCGTGTAAACCTTAACTACTCGTGTACTACACGACGTGTAGTGGATATTTTTGTGAAGCTGTAAAAAACAAAATTAGATGTGACTGTAACATGAATTTCAGGTACCTTGTCAATGCATGCAACATGTCATCCGTGTCGGACAAGAGTAAGCATTTCCTTACAATCCAGTTTCAGACAGAACTCAGCTCTGACAAGAAGCAAGTTAGTATATTCCGTTGAATGATAAATCCTGCAGTACTTTGCATTTGTGCTGTCATTAAAAACAGTAAACTTCAAACGTTGACCTTTGAGTACATATAAAAACCCCAAACTTGTGAAATCTAGACAGCAATACTAGTAGTTTGTGAAAACAATTCAAGACATTACTATTTCGCTTCGATTACTATTTTTGTTGTAGTTTAAATTTTAACAAAATGAGTATACCGGAAGAGTCAAAAATCACGTGCGACATTTGCTTTGCAAAGTTTGCTTCAAAACGAACCCTTAACAAGCACACAATAAGAGTTCATACTAAAGAGCAGACTAACTTGAAAGCCAATCTAAAAATGCACATGAAAGCTGTTCATTTGGAAGAGAGGAAGCATACGTGTAACATTTGCGGGAAGAAATTTACACACGTGTCTTCTTTGAACATGCACACACGAGTTCATACCCTTGAGAAACCGTACAAATGCATTTTGTGTGAAACCAGCTTTACACAAACTTGGGGTTTGAAAAGCCACTTGCTTGCTCATATTAAAGAAAAGCCTTACTTTTGTCGGTACTGCGCAACCTCGTTTGCAATACCTGCTAATCGTTTAAGACACGTTAAGGCAGTTCATAAGTTTTAACACATTAACACAAACTAAAGCAATAAAGTTTGTGCAACTGTTTCAAGGTTTTTCAAGTTGTAAAGAAACTATGTTGAAAGAATCTGAAAGGTTTGTTCTAATGGTCAATAGTCGAAAATTGTGTGTTTCATATTTGTTATGCTGTTAAACACTCTATAATTTTAAACTGTTTATAAAGCTGCGATCTATTACATGGTTAAACATCCTAATTAAGCTAAACTTTAGGACAGGATAATATTGTAAGGCTAGGAAAGGGAGCATTGAAATAATGTAATATACCTGCCAATATCCAAGCCTTTCTTCAATTATCAAAATTTTAATAAGATACATTATACTTCTGACTGTACATTTTTAACACTGTACAAAGCAAAATAAAAACAAATTTATGATTCCATCAATAAAATAAGACATTCGTTAATTCTCACTAAATTAAACTTTCGCTTTGATCACATTTATTATCCTGAAAATATAGGAAATACATAAGTTGATTCCAAAGGTTTTATATTAATGTAAATGCTTATGGGTTCTCTGGCTTTAAATCGGCATTTTATTTGCAAAAAGATTGTGTGCGCACAAACAGAGAGACAAACATAATGATTGCATTAACTACCTCAGCATGCAAAACTTCCTGTAGTTAATAATGTTTCATATACAAAAGGTTTTCCTTCAATAACTGAGGTAAATACTTAAGAAAAAATTCAGAAATAAAATGGAATTTAATAAAATATAATCTTTCATACATTGCTTAAATCTGGTAAAATGTTTAGCAAAATCATAGATTTAGCGCCTTATTCTGACCTGTATTTATAATACTATATTCCTAATTGTTGCTATAGCTTTGAGGAAACATGATTTGAACATCGAAGCATCAAGTTCAGACTTCAGGCGTATTATTACCAACGTGGGCCAAAAAAGTTATAAAAACCTTTTAAAAAGCTGTACTAAATCAAGCTATAATCGTTTGTGAATATGTGGGATTTTTGGTAGTTTCTGTATGTACAATGATATGCATCCATTGCTGCTCTAACAAACTTACCACCGTTTGAGTGTATTTTTATCATAGCTCGACTCTCTTGGAAGTTTAGGCTTAAAAGGTTTTAATACTTTTCTGCTTTAGTTCTAATTACAGAAATAGGTAGCTTTGTTTTTAAAAACTCTAAAATATAAAGAATATGCACGTAGGCAATATAGTCACCATCAACAAGGATAAAGCTACAAGGATTACTACTCATGAGCTCAATTCAAGTATACGAATGCTTTCCTTTTGGTCCACATACGAAATCGTTTTTTATAAGGAAACACAAAGCTGTACCAATGACCATGGGTACCTTCTATAAAAACACAAACATTTATTTGACTTCTTAAATTTCAGGAACGGTAATTAAATTTATTGTTGCAATCGGTCTCATAATTTCATATTTAAGAGGATCTCTGGTTTAGGAATTTAATCATTGAATGTGTGGGAAAAGTCATGATGTTTATTATAAATGAACTATTTCTTTAAACACTCTGTTTTAATTGAGCGTTAAAATGTTTTTACATTGAAACGGATTCATGTAAAAACCCTTGCCTTTGAATACATGAATATTACCTGTATTATTGCTTTCTCAGAATAGTAAATGATTTCTGTTAGTTTTAGGTAGTATTGATATCACAACGTTTCTGCTTAAGCTCCAAATACAAAATCTTGCAGCGATGGATTCACAAATTGTCATATAAAAACTGTGGTCACGTATACTCTACTTACTAAATACTATACTATAGCATACGAAGGTTTAAATTTTACCGACCCATAAGCTAAAATTCTTGGAAAAGTACCCTTGCGTATTAAAGGTGTTTACTAAGCTTACCCTGTAAGTTATATTCTTAAGCGGAATATGTATGCTATGCTGCAGCAGGCACAATTTCAGGAAAGCTTGCTGTAATTTTTTCTAACGATAGCTAATGCAGCCAGAAGCTGCGCAGCAAGTGCACGACTAATATAAGTTTTTCTCAGCTCTGTGGCTAAACTCAGTTCGATCAGCAAACATAAGTTATAAATTTGGAAATTTCTTTAACAATTACACGGTGGGTTTAAAACGCAGTGAAGTCAAGAGAAAAAGTTGCCATCTTGAATTTATTATTGAGAACACGAAGTTTTGTCTAATTGAAGTAATACCAGTGGCATCCTTTCTCCAGTTTAAAACATTTTATAGTTTAGACCAATCTCTTAATCTTTTCATCAAGTAAATTTTGGCAAGATGAATTCAGCAGATATAGTTTCGTGCAATAAGACGCCCAAAAGACATATTGAGTTAGGCCATCCCAGGCTGAGAGATTTAGTTGATAAGCAACCAACGTGCAAACTTTGTTGCAGACAATTTGGCTCAAGACAGAGTCTAAAGCATCACACATTAACATTTCATGCTAAACAAAAATCCTTCAAATGTGCCACATGTTCCAAAGTGTTTGCAACATCTGGTTATCTCTCGAAGCATCAACGTATTCATTCTGGAGTAAAGCAGTTTAATTGTTCTATTTGTCCCTTTGTGACACGATGGAAGGAAGCTCTCAAACGTCATGTTTTCATTCATTTGGACACCAAATCGTATGAATGTAGCTGGTGTGACAGGAAATTTAGCAGGAAAGAAAAACTAGAAAATCACATTCGTCGAGTTCACACTAAGGAAAAACCATTTAAGTGTGCTTTGTGTCCTCAATCCTACACTGCATATAGTTCATTGAAACTACATCAAGCTTCACACGAAGTGCCAGACAAATGGCATAAATGTACAACGTGTTCAAAAATATTTGCCCACAAATCCAACTTCACAAGACACTTGAAAACACATTTGTCGGAAAGTAAGGGTTTCCCATGCGAAATATGTTCCAGCAGTTTTACCCAGAAAACCGATTTGATGAAGCACATCAAAACAGTTCACTTGGGAGAGAGGAAGCATAAGTGTAACATATGCGGAAAACAATTCGCACAGGCCGCTCATTTGAATAGGCACACACGAGTTCATACGCTAGAGAAACCGTTCAAATGCGTTTTCTGTGAAACCAGCTTTGCACAAAGTAGTGGCTTAGAATCGCATATTATTGCCCACATCAAGGAAAGGCCCTATAGCTGTCGGTTGTGCTCAGCATCTTTTGGCCAGCGTGGTACTTTTTCAACACACGTTAAAACAGTTCATAAATTATGACAGGTTTAGTTCGTAGCTTAATAGGATCTAAATACTATTAAGATTCTACCTCCTATTTAGTAAATAGTAAAGCAGGCAACATGCCTACATGTAGCAAAGTAGCGAAAGTCGAAACAATAGTTCCGTGCCAGACATAAATATAAAACGTAAAATGTAGTATTTTTGAAAACAAAATATCGGTAATTCAAAAAAGTTGAAGCAATAGTTCCGTGCCATCTATAAAAGTGAAACGTTAAATGTGGTATACTTGACCAACAAAAGACACCGATAATTCAAAAAAGTTGAAGTAAGAGTTTCGTGCCATCAATAAAATTGAAACGTTAAATGTAGTATTCTTGACCAACGAAAGACGTTGGTAACTTTAGTAAAAAAGTTAAAACAATAGTTTTGTGTTACTTTTATATTTAAAGCGTAATATGTAGCATCCTACCTTTGTTATAGTAGTGAGAGAGCTAATGTGACTTATGACCTCATAACGTTTGACCTCTTTGACCTATTGACCTGACATTTTGGCCACAGCTGCGCATTGACGTAAAACATGTTTGTGCCAAGTTTCGTTGTCGTCGGTTAAACCGTTACGAAGATATCGCACGGACAGACAGACGGACGGACAGCTTGCGCCAAATTAATAAGTAGCTTTCGCTACTTAATAAATGGATAATGTAGTAAATTTCTAACTTGGGTCTAAAACTACTTTGCATAATCTGTGTTTCCTATGTCATTGCATTTTTTGGGAAGGATATTGTTGTTGATATAACTGTCCTTGTAATTATGTATTTAATCATTAAATTTTAATGTCGTCAAGATTTTGTGTAGATAACCTTTTAACCTAATTTACGAATTCATGAACTTAGATAAAAGAGACTTAACATAAGAATTAACTATTTATGTTGGTTTTTATTTCAGTACACAGGCGGAATTAATTATACGTAATAGTTTAATATAGTATGTAGGTTTCTGTAAAGTGAAATAAAAATAACAACAATTTTGTAATAAGTTCATTGCCATCTTATTTTATTTTGGAATTGAATAAAATTTTTGATATAGAGAAATTACGCGTCCAACAACGAAAGTTGCTTTCAGAAGAAAGTACAGAAGAAGTATACCTAAATATGGTAATATGTTTGACAAAGACAAAATAATAATAGAACGAGTGCCTTCTACTCAGCTGTACTCATATTTTATTCATAATTGTAATCTAGGTTTAGCTGTCCGGAGAAACTTGTATTAAACATGATTTTACTAGTTCAGGCGAGACGTGTAATTGCTAACGTAGGGCAAAAAAGCTAAATAATGCCACTAACATGTACTGAGATTTTAATCAGTTCTGAATATATGGCACTTTGTATCGTTCTGTATGCAACATCTGCATGTATTATTCTTTCATAAAACAAGCCATTCATTGTTTGACTAAATCTTTACTGCCATTGCTTTTCCGTGTTTAAACATGACGCTTAATCAGCTCAGGTACAAAAGGTTTTAAAATATTTTGCTTTAAATCTAACTACAACTACAGCTTATCCTACACAGTATTTTTAAAATATACCTACAAGCTTATATCATGAATATATGCATTTCACTTAGTTGATGTTTGAACCACATATTTTCGTATTCCCCAAAAAAACAAAAGAAAAAGCAAAAAGCTTCGGAAACGGAATGGATGATAAAAAAGTTGTAGAGGGTGAGTAGCTGTACCGATTCTTTCAATACATATACAGCAATAATATGAATACGTAGATGTTTCTTTTCATGATACATACGGTATTGGTATGTTCTTCATTTCACAAAGGCAATGCTAAACTTACTGACTACCCGATCACCTTTTCGGTATTTTTTTCAGTTCAAAAGGGACTCATAGTCTTTTTAGTAGTAACGATAGAAAACCTTCTTCTTGCTTCTGCTATGAATACAAAAATATACAGCATTGGATTAGAAAGCTGTGAATATTAAGCAAAGTACACGTAGGCACCCAAGTAAAGACCAGTACAAGGCAAAGAAGAACACTTGCAGCCTCGAGTTATTGTAAACGTTGCAGCTTACTGGCAAATTAGGCGCTCCTACAAAGCTTTCAGGTACCATAGATTGTAAAAAGGAGTTTAGCAATCATACAACAAACAAGCTTATTATGTTCAGAAAAACACCCAAGCAGGCTTGTTCAATTAAGTTTGTCTTGTGAACACAACGAATATATTTTACTCACTAGCAGCACAAGTAAACTCCAAACATATATTTTTGACAAAAAAGTTGTTCCCGAATCTTAGTTTGACAACTGAGCTCTATTAACAAACTATCTATTGTGTTCTGTGATTTAAAACATGATAAACTAACTTTAACTCTACCACACTGCATGTTAAAAAGATTTTAAACTTGCTCATTGCCATATCGGTTTACTATAAGACACCATATCAAAGTTTTGTTTTCGGACTGATAAAGTAATACTTTGTTGTTTCAAACATTTAATTTCTTATAAAATGCGTTCACAAGACGAAGCTAAATTGTTGCAAGGACAGAGAAGGTTAGACACTCGCCTGCGAAAATATCCAGCAGGGCCAGAAATTGCGTGCAATAGTTGTTCTGCAAACTTTGTTTCAAAACAATGCCTGGACAAACATAATCTAAGGTTTCATACTAAAGAGAAGCCCTTCAAATGTGCCACGTGTTTAAAATCATTTGAAACGTGCAGTCAACTATCAACGCATCAAAATTCTCACTCTGAAGAAAAGCAGTATAAATGTTCTATCTGTACTTATGCAACAAGATGGAAAAAAGGCCTAAAAGCGCACGAACGTATTCATTTGGGAATCAAACCGTTGGATTGTGGCTGGTGTGACAATACATTTAACTACAAGGCAAACCTTGATGACCACATTCGTCGAGTTCACACTCAGGAAAAATTGTTTAAGTGTGTTTTGTGTCCTCAATCTTACACTACATATACTACATTGAAAAAACATCAAGCTACACACAACAAAAAAGACAATTGGCATAAATGCAAAACGTGCTCAAAAGCATTCGCTCTGAAATCTAATTTGACAAAACACTTAAAAACGCATTCCTTAAAACAAGAGGACTTCCCCTGCAAAATCTGTTCCAGCTGTTTTAACTTGAAATCCAATCTAACCAAGCACATGAAGGCTGTACATTATGGAGAGAGGAAGCATAAGTGTAACATTTGCGGAAAACAATTTACACTGGCGCTCACTTTGATCAGGCATACCAGAGTTCATACCTTAGAGAAACCGTACAAATGCATTTTTTGTGAAACCAGTTTTACACAAACTGCTGGTTTGAAAAGCCACCTGCTTGCGCACGTTAAAGAAAAACCCTTTTTTTGTCGGTACTGTGAAGCCTCGTTTGCACAATCCAGTCAGCTTTCATACCACGTTAAAGCTATCCATATATTTACAAACGTTAACATGGCATAAAGCCATCAAGTTTGTGCAATCCATTTTAGGTTTTCAAGTAATGTAGAAGCTATTTTGAAAGAATCTAAGCGCTTTGTTTTTAATGGCTAATAGAGTAGACTTATATGTTTTATATTTTTTATGATTTTAAAAGCTCCATATTGGTACATTGTTTGTAATAAAGCTGCAATCTGTAATATAGTTAAACATTGTGCTTAAGCTTACTTTTAGAACAGAATTATATAATAAGACATTGCATTCAGTAATATAATAAACCTGCTGTTCACGTGGAATGACGAAGGGCAGGGATTTTTCACGACGATCGAAAACGAAACTTTCCTAAGGTTGTTTTGTAGCTTGTCGTTTCTATATAATTTATGTTCCCACCTTCGACAACTCAGAAAACGTTATCAAGGCTTATCAAGCGTCTGGGAACATAAGAGGTAAACAATGCTTCCGAAGGACCACCCACAGAAGTGGGACAATTCTGGAATCCCAAAATGTCAACTTAATGGCTGGGTCAACTATTCCAGACGATTCCTGGAAATTAATTGCAAACGATTCCAAAATAGCTAACGGAACTTCAACTTTATTATTTCCCCAAAAATAGACAAATAACGGTAGCTTTGTTAAGTGTCTCTAGTCCATAGACCGACTTACTCTGTTTGTTGGCTGGCTGCCTCAACAGGACTCATGATTTTTTACAATTTTCATTCCCCGTTTATACTAGATCTGGCTACTCCGGGTTTGAACTCGGAAAATTACAAAATGACCAGTAACAAAGAAAACGTTTCACGACGAACTTTCAAAAAGCGATAACAACGTACATTTTCCGGTTTCACAGAAAATCTACCATTTTCCACACAAAGAAAGACAAAGGAAAATGTAAACGTTTTACAGAGTCCAACTTTACGCTGGATCGAACTTGACCTTTTTACCGGAAGCAGCAATTACAAGATACAAAGTTCATAATATTGAACTTTTACATCGAATGATCACCATTTCAATATTAATGTGAAATATTGAACATGAACAAAGGACATCAAAATTACAAGTTCGACAACGTTTAGTTAACAAAGACATGGAAAAATTTTAATAAAACATCCAGAGATTCCATTTCCTGTCCTCTTCGAACTTCTCATCATGAAAATGGGCAGAACAATGTTAATATTGTTTTTGCTTACCTAAGAAACGTTGAGTTTCTGCTTTAACTACTGAAAACTCAGTAATACTGAGGCAGTATGCGTGCAGTAACTGTACTGCAGTTAAAGGACCTTTTTCAAGTTCTCACTAGCCTGGGACCCTGTCTTAATTTCTCAACTATACTTAAAGTGGTTAAAGTTAATAGCTTATTTGATAGAACGCTTATTACAGCAACAATGGAAATAGCAAAGTGCAAATCAATCACAAACCATATTTTTAACTATAGATTGCATGAGTGCAGTTATTATTCTTCTACTATGTACTATGTCAAATACAGGTAGTTCGTAATCTTGTAATAAATTAAGACTAAATTATTACACAATTTGTATATAATATAATATGCTGTATTCTACAAATAATAGAATGTAGTTCATGCTAACTGATTGGAGATTTATATTTATGTTAGGATATACAAAGGACCATATTCAAACTTAAATGCAACTGGGCCCAACGGGGAACGGTTCCAATTCATATACCATTCGAAAGCCCGTAGAAAGGTAAGCAAAAAAGTCATTGCGCACAAATTCGTCACGGCATGCACAAGACCGGTTATGGCGGTCTGAAGATTACATGGAACCCCATTTAAAAAAACAGGGTCGCCAATCACGTAACGAACCGAACTTCTGCACAAAGAGCGGAACGGTTACAGTTAATAGCTCATTCGAAAGAGCTTTAATGCGCTTTCTTACACACACTCCTGCAATACCAAAATCTGTTGCACACGAATAGTTATTATAAGAAGTTGGTGGACTGTCCATTCGAATGAGCTATAAACTGTAACCATTCCGCTCTTTGTGCAGAAGTTCGGTTCGTTAGGTGTCTCCGTGGAAGGTCATTTTCACGGGACAGTCCACCAACTTCTTATAATAACTATCCGTGTGCAACAGATTTTGGTATTGCAGGAGTGTGTGTTCCGCTCTTTGTGCAGAAGTTCGGTTCTTTACGTGTTTGGCGACCCTGTTTTTTTAAATGGGGTTCCATGTAATCTTCAGACCGCCATAACCGGTCTTGTGCATGCCGTGACGAAGTTGTGCGCATTGACTTTTTTGCTTACCTTTCTACGGGCTTTCGAATGGTATATGATTTGGAACCGTTCCCCGTTGGGCCCAGTTGCATTTAAGCTTGAATATGGTCCTTTCGTTAAATCTTGCGCCAAAAAATTTCAATTCCAATTGCTGGCGCCTATATTTTTAGGACGTTGGTATAGACAAATGGTTATTGAACAATGAATGAATGCTTAGTGAATACAATAACATATATACGATCATTATACAGGTTTTGCATTAGCATAACTGATAATTAGGGATTATTCAGAAACCAGTGTTTCGGTAATGTGCTAATAATACTTTTTGCATGTTAGCCATACAGAAAATGTTTTTAAGCATTCCAAAAGCCTAAAACTATTGCTGATGTTTGGCGGTGGTTACACAATAAGTAATATTTCATCAATTTGTTGCGCATATTTCGAATAATAATATGATTAAAATATTTTATTAAATACTGATTAAAAATATGACAGTAAAAATTTAAAAAAAGGGGTTAAATTATATAAAAGTTTAACCTAGGATAACTTTTGTGAAACAGTTTTAAAAGTAACAAGTATATTACAGTGTTGCTTCTGCATATTCAAAACCTCGTAAAAATGTTAGTATAGTTGTAGGATTTCCCAAATATTAACATTTCAGATAATTGTGTTTGTATACTTATGTACAAAATAGAAATTGTGGAGACAATTTTTGTTAATTTGAAAAAATTGAATCAAGATCTTCGATCCTCTTCACTTAGCCAACAATGTTTTATACTAATTAGCAAACAATTAAATTACGGTCAAATTTTCCTTCTTTGAAAGCCGCGGTTACAAGGTCCCAGGCTAAATTGGGGTTATCCCTCAAAAGCTTCTTAAATTCCTCTGAATTGGTCCACTGTTCTGTTTCTTGATTTAACGTTTGCAAAGCTTTGCTTTTTAGTAGCTCAAAATGTTCCAAGTGTCTAACATAAGCAAACAGTTGAATGGCATTAGTGGCGCCAAGATCCTCCGCATCAGTTCTAATCAATATTTCTTCTACAGCGTGTACCAATTCTTGAATCTGAAAGCGCTCAGCAGCTTCCAAAATTTGCACCACCAATCCCAGATCCTTCCAAAAATATTTGAGTTCAAAGCAGTTAAGATAATCCAGCAGATACTCTATTACTTTATCGTCTAAATCAGCCAGATTTACTCGTTTGGTGCGACCCTCTTCAAAATTGTCATTTTCCAACATTGCCCTAAACACTGGGCTGTATGCGGTAAGATAGTCAGTATGAACATTCCACTCTTTACCATTTTGTCCCACAATTATCCCATCAGTCACTTTCCTTTTTTGTATTTCTTGGCTTCTCCGGTTGACTATCTTGGTTTGAAAAGGAGTCAATTGGAAAGCATTTGCCGTAGGACCGATGATAAGACGAGCTTGGTTCATTCTCTGGGACATATTTGCACATACGACTAAACTTAGTGTTGGGCAAGACTTTGCCTTTCCTCTTGGCTTGGTGGCAAATATATTATCCCAAGTGGCAGCGTTCAATTTAAATTTATGATATGTATCACCATAAGCATTAGCTTCGGATTCGTCCGCCTCTGCAAAATAAATTAAATTTCATTAATTAATATACACAATGTTTGTAGTATACATTTTAAGCTTCTTCAAAATAACAGTTTTACCATCCACGTCGTCCAATTCTGTAAATTTACAGACTACTGTCTTGTTTCCAGTTTCCTGAATCAGTCCATTTAAATGAACTTCAAATTTTACAGGAATTTTTGAGCTTCTGAGCGTGTTTAAAAACCAGGGAAAATCTCCTCCTAGACTTAATACCAAGCTATCCTCCCAAATTGAAGATTCAGTTGCTGCGGGGCGAGATGCCGTTGCTCTATAAAACTGAATTTCTCCCTCGATTTCAATTTCCCCCATGGTACCATAACCATCCTCGTTATTTAAAAGAAGGAGTTTCAATTGGTCGGCCAGTTTGGCGTCATTTCCATTTTTCTTTTTTGAAACCGGTGTTACGTCTTTAGGCACAGGTGCGAAGCCTTGTTTAAACGTGATCAGTTGGCCATACTTATTTTGCTTTTTGGTTAGCTTTACAGGTATATTCCGCTTTAGAAACACTTTTCCACTCATATTTATTTAGTTAGAAAACTAAAATGCACGCAGTAAAAAATCTAATTTGTGAACAAAATTTAAGTGAGTTAGAATTTGAAGACACTTGGAGAGTCTTCTGTTGCACGTCTGCACCTCACAAAACTTACGAAAGCAATGCGTAAAGCCTACTTTTATCCAAATATATTTTTTCTCGTTTCTGATCCATTTCACATTCCTATAATATAGCCCTTAGTATTGCCACATAAGCTCCTTTCTTTTATTTCACGCCAAACGTTTGTGTTTAGGTACAAAAATGTTCTGTTTGCTTCTTATAACATAAAACGCAGTGAAACCTTTTGTGTCAACCATGATGAAAATATTAGGATTCCTAGAATATTTACGGAGTCTGGTTTGAAAATAAAAATATTCAAGTCTTAAGCTTACTTAGGTACCTTGCATTTCCTTATGTAATTCCTTTCCATTGTGAACATACATATCAACATACATAGCCAAGGGAGAAGTGCGCATACCAAATGCGCATTGAATAAATGCTTTGCATTTTGCATTCTGACCGTCCAGCTACATAAGCCGCTTACCTGTTTCACATAGCAAATAATTGGATTTTGGTACTTAAACCGTTTTCACGTATTTAAACACAACCCTTCGGGTTGAAATGTGGAAACTCCGGGGATTAGCTATCTCTGCTTACTACCAATTGCTTTTTGAATTTTGAACGCTACTCTATGTGTGTTTAGGTATTAATGGTATAAAACCTATTATGTTTTAGCTTTCGCTACATTAATAAACAGCATTGATTAAAAATACGCACTTAGCACTCCACTCAAAATAAGAACGATGAAGTACACAATGAAATGGATAGATGTGGAAAATACGACTACTGGTGTAGATGATATATTTGTAAAATTATAATTTTCATAATAGCATGTTACTATTAAGAACCTTGCCAAACAAACAATTAACCATTCAAGAAGGATTAAGGCAAGCTAAAATAGGCAACATTGATTAACAAACTGTTACATATAAGGATTACTCACGTATCATTTTACCCAGAGTAAGTTAAGCAGAGAACTAAGGCTGAAGTATTCAAAGGCTTGGTGTAACGCAAAACTTACCCACTACTGCAGCAGACGTCTCTGTAAGCTGTAATCCCGTAAAGGACATGTGACATGGATTTTATGTACCTTCCCAAAGCAAGTAATTTATAATGCGACAAGAGTAAAGGCAAGTAAAGGCTTTTTCGTGCCATTTTGGTTTTACAACTTAGCTAATAACTAGAAGCGATTTGTTGCACGCTGTGGACTGAGAAAGCGTGCAACGACTGTACTTTGAATAAATAAATTGTGCTGGAAATAAAAATGTTCGAAAATGAGCATCAAATTCAAATTGGGCAGTGAGTTGAAGCAGTTAATATCAAAAGTTGCAATCATTTGAGTTATTACTTGAATCACTCGAAGTTCACTGAAATCTATTGAGCAAGATATACCAGGATTTTATGTTTCAAATTCTAGACATTTTATAATTTTCGTTGCAGTTTAACTTTTAAGAAAATGAATTTAACTGAGGAGTCTACAGCAATTGCCTGCAATGAGACGTATGACAAACCATTTGGGTTAAACTGTCGTCAGCTATGACATTCGATCAGTGGATGCGAAACATACGTGCAATGCAAACTTTGTTCTATAAAGCTTGCTTCAAGAAAAAGTCTTAAATATCACACAATAGCATTCCATGTTAAGCAGAAACCCTTCAAATGTCCTAATTGTTCAAATTTATTTTCAAAATTGGCTCACCTTTGCAACATCAACTTGTTTATTCTCAAAACAAGCAGTTTTTTAACTGTGCTTTTTAAACATGAAACTTTACCTTTTTAAACGTAAAAGTACTCCTAAGCAATTCTGGTGTGTTAAAGACAAAAATATACGACTTACTAGAAGTACCTCTCGGTAGCTACACGAGTTTGGAGATAAAACCTATCCTATCTGATAGAGCTTTTTGAGTAGATTAAAACCGTGGTTGTCAAAATCCCAGATGGGTCCTTGCTAAGAATTTTCTAACGTAAGACTGTGCGCACTCTGTACGTTAGAGGGGTGCGGAGCGCGCGGTGATGGGTCAAGTCAAAGAGCAACTTTATAAACAAGTGCATAAGTTTAAACGGGGACCTCAGAGTATAGGACCAGATGTTATAAGGCTTTATAAGCTTATTCCTGTACTTTGGACAGTTACTGGTTTTGTAATACTTTCAATTTTAACGTTTCTATTGGTAGTGCTTATCAGAAACGGAGAAAGTTTCAGGTACATTGTAAAGTTGCATTTTAGAATGAGTAAAAAGGATCAAACCAAGTCAAACCAGACAAAGTCCAACGAAACCAACACATCATCAAGCTCGAATATCGAGTTAGTTGACACCAATATTAATATTAGTGAAGATGTCGCTGTAAATCAAGCTAGATGCTTGTCGGTTTTTACAAATAAGGCTGATGTTTACATTCGTTTACTATGCTCACGACTACGGACTATTCACGATACGCGTAGACGGAGATGGACGACACATATCAAAACTAGCAGACTTGCAAATTCAAACATTGAAACAATTGACGTTACTACTGAAACTATTTCCCACAATGTCATTGCCAATATTAATCACGCTCGCTGTTTTTCCGTATTTCCAAAAATGTCTGCAAATTTAACTATGAACCAACTGTCTATTTTCGTTCGGTATGTTCACAAGAACGACAACGGGCGGTTTAGTATACGCGAAGATTGTATTGGAAATATAGTAACAAAGGAATTCACCGGAGTGGATTTAGCCGCTGAAATACTACAACGATTAAAAATTGTAGGCATCGACGTCTGCAATATTCGGGGTATGTTGAATTCATTGCTCTACATCAAAATTTGAAATAGCCTGGTACTTTGTTTTTGAACTTTTCATTACATATCTAGGTCAATGTTACGATGATGCTGCTTCCGCATGCTCTGACCTTGATGGCGTGATCAACGAAATCCAAAAAGACTACCCATTGGCAATGCACACATTTTGTGCAAGTCATTGTCTAAATCTGGTTATATCTGACTCGTGTAAAAACACAAGCATTTTGTATATGCTACTGACCGCCAAAAAGGTTATCTCGTTTGTATCAAAGTATGCCAAACAGAGCCAGTTTCCAATGACCAGCATCAAAATTGATTCAGAAGAATTCAAGGTCAGCGGAGAATCAATTACTTACTTTATGAAGGTTTTGTATGTTTAAAACAAAAACTTAGATGTTTAATGCTTAATATCATGATGTATGAACAGAACTTACTCAACTTCTGTGAATCTGGATGGACCGACAAAAATGAGTCGCTTTTCACCTTTGCCAATTTGTTTGATTCGATCATTTCTACTCTGGAAATTATAGAAGAATAAGCGGTGGATGTCAAAACAAAATTCAAGGCTAGTCGTTTGCTAAAGGAAATTCGTACAAGTGATTTCATAACTTCGTTTCATGTTACGCTAAAAGTGCTTACGTATACAAAGACAGTCGCAAAGTCCTTGCAAAACCCAGATGCCGATTTGCTAAGCTGTTTGGAACACCTTCGACTGGTATCCAATACCCTGAGTAAAATACTACGCTGTCCCGAGGCTGAATTTAAACATATATTTAAAAGAGTTATAAAAATTTCCGAGAAACATGGTATTGAAATTGCAGCTCCTAGAGTTTATAGGAAGAATAGATCATCTGAACAAGTAGAATCTTCTGATATAGAAGCATATTATAGAAGACATATTTTCTTACCGTTTTTAGAATTCATTGAAATACTTAAGAGTCGCTTCGGAAACAACGCAATACACCTGCGTGGGCTTCTAAGACTCTTGCCAACAAACATTGTAAATTGCACGTCTGAAAATATTGTTGAGGTGTATCAGTACTATGAGGACGATCTAAGCACCTCCTTGGAGCTGTTCATGGCTGAGTTTAATTTGTAGGCAAACAAATGGGTTGACGGTATTGTATCAACATTTCCAACTAATTGTTTAGCTGCGTTACAGGAGTGTAATCCAGCATTTTTTCCGAGTATTCATCGGCTTTTGAAAATTTTATGTACACTACCAATAACTTTAGCTTCACCGTCATGCACGTCTTTGGGCTAAAAACAGGTTAGAGTTGTCCATTACTTAGAATTTTATGTAGACTTTTTGGTGGCTTGGTGGTATACGAGATTATAAAATACAATTCAATTAGAATTTGTTAAATAAAAAATAAATAATTATCTGGCTTTTGTTATTGTCAGTAAACAATTTTAATAAAAGAGATACTCATTTTGACATTTGTTTATAATAATGAAAAATAAAGACAATTTGTACCAGAACCCTTACTCCGAATGTGACTTGCACACGCATCGTTTAGCCAAAATACCCCAATGACTTACTAACAGCAAAACCAAAACTTTAACTAAGAAAAATCAATTTTATCTCAGTAATAACACATTAGTTGTAATGCTATTTGAATGCAATAAGCAGTTTAGTGGAGTGAGTTTATCTATGAAATTATTTGAGCCAAGTTTCACTTTTAGTGGAGCACAAGACCAGTAAAACCTTTGGCATTCTTTCCTTTTTTTGGCAGTACCTGTAGCAAAAACTAAATTTTTATCTAACGTCTTTATTGCCATGCAGGATGCGCTGTGAACACCAGCTAGTCCAGTACCCAGCACTATTAGAAGTCCCGCGCAATTAGAACACACCATTAAAAAGAAACATATTCCCAGCAAGTTTTGTAAATTCCACTGAAGCAATATCAATGATGCTGTTCCAAAGGCTTGCCCTAGTATGGCAGCACAAATTTGCGAAGCTAGTTCTGTAGATAAAATTTCGTTACTGATGCTAACCAAAATCTGGGCATTTCTGTACAAAAACAGCGATTTTAGTACAGGCAATGTTTTCAATGATGAGCATTGATCCAGGAACCTGGAAAAAAATTAAAGAGTTTTCCTATTTTTTGTGTTTAAAACAAAGTTTAAAATCTTCACATTCATCAACTTACAATTGAAGTAAACTTTGTAATCCAATTGTGCCCAGTATTTGAAGATTCACCAGCACAACCGCAGCCGCAGATAAACTCAAGTACCAAAAGTAATTGTTTGCCAAGAAAACTAACAGCTTTGTAACAGAATTTAATATCCTTAATCCCAAATTATCACATAGACCGTTAAAACCTTGAGTGCACTCAGGAATTAGCCAGAAACCAGCAATGGCTTTCGTACACGGACCATCAAAGTAAACAAATCCAAAGTTAAAAACTGGTGCGCATATGGCCAAACCAGCAAAATATGCATATAAGGAACTTGTTGGAAAACTTAAATTTTCTCTGGTTCTTTTACAAATTTTGAATTGATTAATTGCTTCTTGAAGAAAGAATTTGATTTTGGAACAATTTAACACGTAAACGTACAAGTAAATTACTAATTGATATAAAATCAATAAACTAAGTAATTGGGTAAGCTTAAAGAGCCGTTTTATGCTTGGACCGTACTCTGTAGCACCTGAAACCTCTCCCGATAAAAGTAGGTTTCTTTGTTGATAAGATATTAGTAGCACATACACTACATAAAATATAAATTGTGTGCGATGTTTTAATTGCTGTGATTTTGTATAAGTTCGAGTATACCGCACATTATTGTCGTTGTTGATCTGAAGGCTACAGTAACTGAAAAATCCATGTATTTCAAAAACTATTCTAGCCAAATTCAGATTATCCATAAGAAGGTTGTTGGTGTACATTTTATTTGGGAATTTGGTTTTGTTTTACAAATTACCGGCTTGTTGAGAAAGTGTCCAGAGACTTAGAATGCCGTTTTAGCTGTTCAGGCGTTGGTCAATACATCAGAAATTTTGAAAGCTTATGTGCTCAAGGATATTTGGCATTGCGTAGTTTTCTGTGATGCTTCGTGAACGGCATTATTCACATAAAAGGTTCAGTCGTACTTGTGGTTATGTAATTTAGCAATTATTTGGTAAGAGCCACGGAAAACTTGCCAAATTGTGGTAATATTTTCTACTGTTTGTTAAAGATAATTAAGCAAAGAGCGATTAAATCAGTTTGGCAGGGAAAAATGATAACACTGGCTTGCCACGCAACAAGCTCGTGCAACAAACTAAACGTTTCATTTATTTTATCGATAAGATGGTTTCTTGTACATTTGATGTAAATGTTAGAATATCTGATTCCTGTTTCTTTCGGGGCAAGTAGCGGAGTAGATTACACTGCTTCTTGTTATGCAAAGTATTGCGCGGCTATACTCATAATTTCACGAATAGTTTGTAATATATATTAGTTGTTGTGCAACTCCTACGCAACTAAATAATTGAAATTTTACATTTATACAGATAGCATCTACATTGAAAACAAAGCATATCAAGAAAGCAATAAACATGTTTCTAATTTGATACAAATCTAATTGTTGAAATATTTATACTTGTACTTGTATAAGTAATTATTATATAATATCTCAATACCCTAAATAGCTTCTTAATACAAGTGAAAATTTTCTCCAACCGTGCGTAATAAAGTAAATCGTTATTTTTAAGCTGCTTTGCAGGAGTGTAATCCAGCAATTTTTCCAAGTATTTTTAAGATTTTTAAAGATTTTATGTACACTACCAATAACTGAAGCTTCACCTTTGTGCTCGTCTTTGGGCTAGAACATATTAGAGTTGTCTATTAATTTTGACTTTTTATTTGCTAGACGGTGTACAAATTAATAAAAATACAATCCCATTGGAATGTAGTGGTACTGTAATGAGATGCAATGATCGTTGCTAAAATAGCTGACATTCCATTTCTTAATAATACTCGCCTTTTCAATTTTTTCCCATAAGCACAGTAATATTCAGTAACTGAATTTCAGTTGAGTTTAACCATACACAGGTTAATTCAAGGATACAAATCCTGCTCATAGCTCATGCTCAATCTTGCACTGCGATATTTAATTCAGCTTTCGTAAAAGTGTGTAATATATTACCATGTAATATGTATTTATATATATGACGAAATCATATTTTGTAAGTAATTTGGATTTATAACGTTTTAGCTGTTGAGGAATTCCTAAAGGTTGCATTGCCTAATAGTATATATACATTATTATACGCACGTGATTCTATAGGAAACAGTAATTTGCTCAACACAATAGCACGTTAACAAATTTATTACTCTATTGTTCAGAAATCAGATTATTCTCTGAA
>JAIQCH010000009.1:452706-677579 GCA_029691765.1 Entomobrya proxima | reverse complement strand
CCATATAAAAGCCTGCCAACAGGTATTTGGTGTAGCTTTTGCATCGTATAGGCAGTTGACTTACATCCCTTCATTACATGACTACCCACAGTAAATTCCTGGACTATATTTCATATATAAATTACACTGCATGGTATGTTACGTAGGTTCGTAGATATGTATTGGAACTACACGGCTGTCACTTCTAGAGTTTGTTATCACATAACCGCAAACAATTTACATATACTAATTCGTGTTTGGTTTCTATATTTTTTTGCAATCATGTTGCGTTTATTTGGTGTGATTGAAAGCCAAATAGTAAAACCGGACGTACTAACTTGCCATTAGTTCACTGACAAAATAGAACACCGCATTTAATATTTTCTAGTAGAAAATTTCTACATCAATATTCACAAAAATAGGCTCGAATCAGTCGGTTAAATATTACAAAACCACGCATAATAAAACTGTTGAGAGTCAATAATTGACTTAATAATTCGTTAAAGACGAAGTTATGTTATGAAAAATTATGTAACGCACTTTTTAAAATTAGAACTGTTAATGCTTAAGATTACAAAAGTGTATGTTGGGTGAAATTGACAAATTTATATATGCATATCGTTAAATTAAATAAATATTTCTTTGCAATAATTCAGTAATGAACAGTAATTCGTTTTTTGGAGTAATGATAAGATCCCAAAATAGCAGAAAGTTGTACGCCAAAGTTGATGAAATTTTTACCACACGCAATGTACACGCCGAGTTTTTAAAAATTGGCAAATCTAAAACATGCAAGAAAAATCCACTAAAACCCCAGTTGCTACAATAAGTGAAATTGTTGTTGCAGAAATTATGCATTATAACGCACAGCTTTTGTTTGTCCGCTTGTCTTTTTTCACCTTACGGCCTGGAAAAAATACTTCTAAAGAAAACGAAAACCCGAAAATCCAACCAAAAAGCACAAGAAGCAACTGGCTACATGCCAAGCAGCATTTCGTGTCTATTGGATCAGACTTGGGGTTGGGATTTGGGCTAATTTTAAAAAAACTTATTTATTTCACTGTTTAATTTGAGTACGAACACGTACTTAAATTTCTAGGAACTCTTTTTTACAGTTCACTAAACTAGAATATTCTCTCCAGTATCCCCCTTCCTCTCCATTAGAAATGTAACCAAAGACTAATACATTGCACGGTTCATGAATTAGGACCTTTGAATGTAAAAATTATTGTATGTTTTGTAATACGTATGGACACCTGAACCACATACAAAGAGGCGCTAGTAGGAAAAAAGTATCGGCAATTATTATGGTGTAATGAGAAAAACCTAAAACGCACAATGTAATAGATTGCTTTTTTTGCAAGTTTTACGATTTTAGTCATCACGCCTAACGTTGGCTTTATTATTGGAGAATATAATTTGAAACAGCGCAGCTTTAGGTAATAAAAAATATGTATTGCTGGATTGGATTTCCTAATAGCAGGACGTGTATGCACTTTTTATCCTTGCTGCAACAGTGACTGCTTGACTAACATAACAAAACAAAACGTTCTGAAACAATGTCGTTACACGACGCATGAGCAAATTATCAGAACTCTTTTGATGGGCAAACAGAAATAACTACAGGTAAAGGTAAAAATGTAGATATTATTTTTAAAGCTCATTATCATCTAAAACTTACTAACAAGTAAAAATTATTATATCATACAAAAATTGTTTCAATTACACAGTCAGAGTCTATTTTGATAATGCCGTCTGCACAACACGTTCAAAAGAAAGCTGTGCTAGGTGACATTCTAGAAGTCTAGCTGGGTTCTAATTCCCGTTTCGCACTTTCTTCCGCTTGGAAATAGCAAGGTGATGTGCATTGTTGTAGACGATGACCAATGATTGTGTGCGTATTCATCAGTTTTGTGTTAATGCAGTGTGTGAGCAAGTCCAATTCCGTGTGTGCAATAGCACGTAAAAGCCAAGTCACTCGTCAAACCTCAGGAAACTCTGCAATCAATAATTTCCTTTCAGTATATGGAATTATATTCAGCCCACAGGACAATAAACTAATGTGCAGCAAACCTACCATGAGTTTTACTGTTTTTCAAAATTAAATATATTATAAGTTACAAGAAGGGAAAAGATGCTAAAGACACAAAATCAAATCACTGGACTGATACTAACACGTATGCATACTATTTTTTACAGGAACAAGGCACATTATGCTAAATTTTATGCAATTGTAATTACACAGTGAGATTTATTGGGTACAATTTACAATTATGTTGTGATTCAAGCAAGAGAGATAATATGCTGTTTCATATTATGCTGTAATTCACGGAAACAGCTTACCATTTGAACACACTTATTTAGATTTTAAAAAAATGTTTTTTTTTGCAAATTATGCAGTTGGTAGCACAGACAAGCGCATAAGTGAAAACGCATTAAAATCTCTAAGATGCCAAACAACTAAATGTATTTGTACCCTAATTTGTTTTTTGGTGCAAATGTAAACTCCAGCAAACTTTTGAGTAGTAAATAGTTGTTTTAAAAATAACATAGGCAGATTTTTTATTTTTGAAAAACCTTGCTGACCACACTGCATTTTAGGCATACCTACACGGTGAGAATAAGATAACATATCGGGAGAAAACCGGGCCTTGGCAGAAAAGAGGCTCACAGCGCTTACCAACCTAAGTCAAGAAAGAAATGGTTTAAAGAGTTTTTTCAATTATTACATTTCAAGCCTTAAGAATTTGGTTGCAAAAAATATCAATTTCGTCTATTTAAAACCGAGTTATTCAGGTGCATTAATGTGGAAGAAGTAATTTCGCAGTATAAAAGCGCATAAAGTAACAATATGATGTGAAAGGTATCTTGCATATTTCAATATTAATGGCTATTCGATTATGTATTGGTCTAGTGCAATACTTAGTATTGGTCACATAAGAAAAACCGTAAGTGTATTTGAAGCTAAATCAGTGCTAGGCATATGCCATGCAAAAATTAAATAGGATATTTGCAAAAATGCAAAACATTTATACCATTTGGCTGTCAAATTTTGATATAGCCTACCGCTACGCCAAATCAAGATCGTCATTTTTCGGAATAACCAAAAATAGGAATTTCTATAAAAAATAGATAGTTAGTGTCAAGCTAATACTAACACAAAAAGCCAGCATTAAACAAAGCTAACGTAAGGAAGTTATAAGCGTTTAAGGTTTAATTGCTTCTTGAACAGTTAGTGCCTTAAAAATGGAATCTTCCAAAGATAAAAGACAAAGAATTTCTGACGTAAAAATTTTGAAACAGCTAATCATAATTTTAATTGCCTTATTATTTTACATAGCAATTATCCTGTTTCCGCCACCAGTATCACACTAGATGGAGACGTTATTAGAATCAACGCCTGCAGATGTAATTAGGCTTGATGATACCTTGTTACAGGACAAATAAAATGATTAACTTCTTCAAAAACTTAGAGTCCTAAATTATTTACCTAAATACTTGTATTTTGTCATTTGCAGATAGCCAAAATTTTTATTTTGAAATTGCATTTTTTTGGCACCAACTTGTTCAAAAGTACAGAAGAAAAATTAAAACACCTATAACTTTCTTGGAGATTTTTTTAACCTTAAGTTTTTTGTGTTACTATTAAGCTAACATTAACTATTTGCATACACGTGGAATATTTTGGCGGTACCCTTATTAAACGGCTAACAACTATGGACAGTGATGAATTTGTGATATAGCGTCTTTCTTGTATTTGCACGCAACAACATGCTTCTCTGTATTGCTTAAGCTCATTACTAAAATAAATCCTGAAAACTCCTAACCGCATGGATATACAACCACCAAACTACACTCGAGCAAACAACCAAAATGAAAAGCGTTATCTTATCTGCATACTACAGACTTTTGAGCAATACCTAAATTAAAAATTGAATACCAAATTATTTTACTTGGCTAAAACTGCTTTCCCTCCAAACAGGATTTGCGACCACTTTGGAAACCAATCATACGGATGAATGCATTCCTCATCATCTTTTATCATTTTCGCAGACCAAACAACAACCTTACATAACGTAGTATCTGTACACAAAAAATATTTTGCTTGCACACATCATCCACACCTGAAGATGTAGACATTATATTGTATCACTCGATAATTTCATGCTCTATTTATTCATTTGCGTATTCTTCTTTTCGACGGTATTCAATATTTTCGAAAATCGCCCACAATGTACATTTTATTTTATAACTTAGGTTTTGCTTTTATCTCCTCTGCCTACCAATTCGTTTGCCAAAACTTTTTTCGTCTTTGTACCTTAGACTAAGGGCGAACCTTCTAGCTTTCTTCATTATTTTGTGCAATAAAACATGAAGTAGGTCAAATTAAAGTCAATATTTTATTCACAATAACATTGTATAATGTTTATTATATCGATATTTATACAATATTTGCAATAACTTGACAGTATTGTTGGTAAGTGCGTCCAAAGCTTCCAGTAATTTGGCAAACTTGTGGTAAAAGTAATTAAGTTATAACAACAGTGAATTAGGAAATAGAAATTTGGATTATAATTAGTGATCTATTAATTAGAATCTAAATACACAAGTTTTTAATGAGAAGATTTTAAATGTATGAATACATACTAGGTATTACAATTTAACATTCATGTAGCAATCTAGTCTCGAATCAAGGTGCCATTTCCATTTGCACAATGTAATGAGAATATTGTAATATTGGTATGGCTTATGAGTCGGATTTAGTGGCAATAATTAATATGTGTAATCGAGTAAAAAAGGAGGTAGAAACAGTTTAATTTACAAAAAGAAAATTTTGTACTCACTGGTTGATTGATAACTATTTTGCTTCCTACTTTATACTTAAATAAATGTAAAGTATGAGTAAAATTGGGAGAAGTTAGACAGTGTAGAGGACAGCGAAAACTCAACCACGTCAATTTGTCAAACAGCTTGGCTCCAACGACGTTTTAGGTGATTGTGATTACCACATTAACTATTTATTACCCTAATATTGTACAACTGGAATGGCATATTTCGTTTTGTTTTTTATTGGATTAATGTAATTAGACCGTACTTAACGCCGACGCAATGATTGATTTTAAAAGTGCAAATAAAACAGATTCAGGAAGAACCTCTATGCTAGACTTAAGCTTTCAACAAATACACAGCATACACTTTGCATTTCTCAAGATACTTTGTTGGCTCTACACTGCTGTTTCAACACATTTTTCTCTTGTGCTTGCATGCTCTTTATAACTCGGTCCTGGTTCTTCTGATAGCTGTTCCCGTTCAACACGCCTACACCCCTCCCGTAAAGGTAAAGCATGAAATTCTGCGGATGTAATCGCATACGTAGGTAGCCATACTATTTTCATCCTCCTGTTTGGTATTATTACCTGTTGTTTGTGGCTGATGGCAAAAACACATTTTGCACGGTAGAGAATATCCCTCCACAAGCAAATATGATACAAGTGGGCTTATGTGCAGAAAAAATACTATAACTGGAAGAAAATACATGTCAAGTGCTGCAAGGGCATCAGTAATTATTTTCAGGTTTCTACCAAATCTCACCATTAGTACCCTTCTATAGAATACAATCATCCCTAATGGTATTGTGGCCATGCTAAACGCAAAGAAATAAAAGTAGATTAGCCGGATGCAGCTCAGATGTTGCTCAAGTCCATGTCCCGGAATGGTCTACAATATTTTGCACAAACTAAAATTACTATTGTTCGCATATTTCAAGTGGAAGCTTTAAAAGTTAGATTTTGTTCTTACTGAATGTGAAACCCAATACTGAATCCGAGAACGCATTTTTGTAGAAGCTGTAAAATTTATGATAATATTAGCCAAGAAAAATAATTCTGGTTTTTGTTTCTGTATTCTTATACTTACCATGTATTATGTAGCACCCAATACCAGCATAAAACAGCAAAAATCTTAGCAATTCGTAGCCCAATGTGGCTTCCCAATATCCCAATAATTGCACGGACTTGCAATATCCTGAAAGCAAGGGTTTGCTTTCATTATAATAAGTTGTCTCATTTAAAGGTTTTTCTATTCCTGTTTTCATCCAGGCCGTCGGTACACTAAATAGTATGGATATAATCCAAACAGTAGAGATCAGTTGTGCTGCTCGTCGTGAACTTGATATGTTTACCTCCTGAACAAACTGAAGTCGCTCAAACGTGATTGCAAGCATACTTGCACAAGCCGATGAGTGAACGACACCTTAAAAGAAATAAAAAATAAAACGACATTTTGCAAGCTGCATACTTTTGTTGGAAATTTCAAAACAAGTGCAAGCAAACTTTTGTTTTTGGTAATTTAACTTGTTTTTATATATTATAATGCAGTTGTGCTCACTTTTTAGGAAGCTCACTAAGCTGCATAAGGAAACGTAGATAGCTATTGGATGGAATGTTTTGCTGGTGTTTAACCAACTAGCAGCTATGGTTAGGTTGGTAACAAACGCAAAATGCGCAATCAACAAGTACACTACCTGATGATAAGGACGAACATTTTGTTTCAATAGAATAACAAGTATAAGTGTAAGATTTATAAGAGCTTTCGCAGAATCGTATGCACATTTTATTGCAATTTGATTAAAGTAGGGTGAGCCCGGACTTTCACTTTTATTTTGATCTGCTGGAGTAAAGTTTTGCACGACAGTGGATTCCAGCGTTGCGTTATTCATTTTAGCTTGTTTAATTAAATATCAAGAAGAACTTAACGGCTACTTTTTATAAAACGTGTAAACGTAAATGTACTTCACTTTGGCTAAAGACAAGAATAACTGAGTTCTACTAAAACTTCTTTCAATTTTTGGGTTTTAGAATTCTTGCTTAATACAAATAGAATAAAACGTACATTGCAATGTCCAACCAAATCTTTTCTTAGATTATCTATAGCACTTTGTCCTTGCAATAAGTGTTACTGAGCAAAACTTATTCAACATATTTAAATTACAATTTTGAAACAATGAATGATTGAAATTTATTAATGACACTGTTGTATGCATATGCATTCAACACGTTATTGTAGCAAGTCGGCTAATCATGTTAGGTACAAACAAAATAAAGTGTTGGAAACTGTGAGGAAAGTGCAAGCACATCATAGTATTCTCGCAAACATGCTCCTTTCTCCTGCACTGCTGGAAAGAAACTGAGAGTGTTTTTCCAAGAGAGTTGGTTTTAAACATGTTATACCGTAGAATATCTTGCCACACAGATAAAACACGATGCATGTTTTCTCATTTCTCAAGCTTCTTCGTTTTCTCGTTTTCACTCAAACTCTCACCCTATTACGCTTTATAAGCACATTGAAGAGCTTTCAAATTTTTGGTGTACGCTTACTACACGTTTGTTGGACTTAACTTGATCACGAGTAAATTTGAGTACGCTGAACTATCTTGCTGCTGAGAAGGCAATAAAATTGCGCTTAGGACATTATAGAAAAATGTTTTACAAAAACTGAGATGCCCGCAATAATTTATATATAATCACCATTTCAAATAACTGTTTCTGGCTACGAGACCGGAACAGTAACGGTGCAGGAAATGCTTATGCTCAATATTATTTTCTTAGAGTCAAGGTGAAAACAATAGTTGTCCTGTTCTTGGTTCTTGGAGTGGTGGGGTGAACAAGTTACCCACAACCCACAATTCTGAAGAGGATCACAAGAACAAAATTATTGCTTCCAGTAGTTTGTTCAGATCCACTTCTAAAGAAAATAATTACAATTAGGGTAGTGGTTGCTATTATATTTGTCGCTGGCGGGGTATATAAAACCTGATTGGATATAACAAAGAAACATGTTGTCATTGGTATACTGTTTTTAATAAGAACCTTAAGAAGCCCTTTAAATAATCCAATAAGTGTTTTGGGTTGAGTAGGGCAGACTAGATAAATTGCGAGCAGGTAAAGTAAAAAACTTTTGCGTTTGTGCTTTTTACAAATTACAAACAGATATTTGAGACTGCCTTGGGAATAAACTAAACTTGTGTAAAGCTGACAGATTTTGAATGAGCGGTGCGATGATGGTGCAGACGGTGCATTTCTTTGATGTGATGCATGTGAAAGTTGCATGTGTGAGGTGTATCTTAGGAACTGGAACAAGTGATATACACGTATAAAGTGCATGTATTGACTTATAAAACTCTGTTTTCAACAACATTATCACAAAAGCATTTTGGACAGCGTCTGTATTTTTCTTAAGGTCTGAGACAAACTTCTGTTTTTGCTGGCTATCTTAGGCTTTTGAAGATAATTACTTTTGCATAACCTCTCAAATCTTGCACGTGGTTAAGAAAACGCGTTTTATTTTGTATATTCAAATAAAAACAGGAATTTTCTTCTGGAAAACATATTAGATATGTATTTTAGCTGACTAAGTATCTTATCCAATTAAAATCTCATTTGCTTATGGCATAGTTCTCCGGTTAACTGTTTCTAGGGTTACAAGCTGAAGATACTGAAAAGTGCCTGATTTAAGATAACAACAATATAATCGGTTCTGAAGGCGCATTTCAAGTTATATATCTTACATTAAAAAGACTGCACAAAACTGGGGATACTTTGTACCTGCAAACACCCAAAGAATCTAGTTGACAAACCAAATATGAATGGAGTTTGGATGTCACTAAGCAAAAGAGTAATTTGCACAAACTGGAATAAAACCTTAAAAACAGAGATAGTTTAATTAACCAGAGCTTTCGCGAGTTTACTAATATTCTCCTCGAAAGTAAGAATACAGGTCGGTACAATAAAAGTCTGCCAATGATACTTGTCTTTTTTGTGTCATTTTGTGACTAAATAAAGAAAACTTTCTTTAGGAAAGGAAACGAAATCTTATCACCGCATTTACCTAAAAAAATGATCGATTTCATAATGCGATCCTATAGAGGTCTTTGTTATTGTCACATTTGTTCACGGCAAGGTTTCAACATTCTTGAAATGGATAAGTTTCTGGCTGTAAAGGTATACTTCTATTTTAACTCGAGCTTTTGTACACTTTCCGTGAACTTTTTCAATGGATCCTTGAATAAATTCAAAGTAGTCCTTTTTCAATTACATTTATACTTTGGACTTCTAAAAACCCTATTATTTCAGTAATAAAGTATTTTTGGAAACAGGTAAGTGATTATATGTTATCTCAGTTATAGGCAAATTTTCAAGTGGGAAGCACTATGACGCAAACCCAGAAGAAACGAAAATTTATTGAAGTGAAAGTATAAAAGTTATTTACTCAAGTGTCTCAAAATAATGAGATTTATTAAGCCAGAATTGCTTTTCAAGAGCCAGCCGTGTTGATTGAGAAAAGAAACTGTGGAACATGTAAAACACGTCTTCGTGTTTTTCACTTTGTGGTTACGCTCTGGAAAGATGCAGCATGAAGTTCCCACCTTTTATTATGAGAATGTTGCATTTTAGGCTGCCAAATTTAATTACCTTCATCAATTAAAAACGTCTGGTATATAAAAAAAGCTTATCTAACCACCGGAGAACCCATCACAATTTGTGTACAAAAGTTGCAAAATAAGACTATGTTGTAGGTAGTAAATGCTTTCCCAAGTACTGCTGAATAACAATTTTGCTTATGGTGCTTACCATCAAATCCTCCAAACCCAATAATTATACATAAAGATGAATGAACAAAACCCAATATCTTATGTGCATCTGTGTAATTGCTCCAAAAGTTTTAAATATATCAGAGCACTAGGAAAAATATACACCGGAGTGTTTGACACTCCATATAAATTCAATGCATTCAATGACTCCTTTGATACATAAATGATGGCATGTATTTACGTACTCTGTATTTTAAAGTGACATCATATTTCAAAATCGCATGATTATATTTAGGATGTTGTATGTATGTATGTATTGGGAAGGAATCCCCTCTATTGTGCTCTAGAGAGGACCACAGCCGCGTATCCAACACTCTGGATTTTGCAGACTCTCCCAGTATTTTTACACAGTGCTGCTTTTTACGAGAAATATTATGGAAATCGTAAGTATGTAAAATCATCGACAAGCTCAAATCTCAGAAGGAGATAGCATCATCAGAAAGAGAGCACAAACCCAAATGAGAGAGCAAATTTCTCATTCACAACTACAAGAATAAGTCTCAAATATAGAAAAGCAACACATTCTTACTTTACCGGCGAGGATCGAACTCCTGGTGAGGTTGGTTCAGAGTGCATGTTTAGCAAACTGCGCCACCCCGCCGCCGGCTATATTATTTAGGATGTTACAAAAAACTGCTGTAAATTATATTTTGTTCAGGTGGCATAGCAGATAAAACGTTTGCAAGAATGCATAAATTCCAAGCCTAATTCGACTAACTTTTATTGTGCTGAAAGATGATGTCAATCACTTGTTTCTTCTTTACTTTGGGTCATAATGTTTTTCAATTGAACAAGGACTACATAATAAAAAACTGTAAGAAAATATTTAATGAGATAATCTTTTTCGTCCTGGGAAAATCTGCATTTATCTATGGGATTAACGATTTTTATTGTGGGAGGTAAAAAATTCAGTACTCCCTTATCAGGGAGTATTTTTCCAGGGGTAAGTGAGTATTCTTGATTTTTTGTGCAACAAAACTTGGTATTTTGTCCCAATAGTGTACTTTTAAAGTACAGCCAGCAGAATTTTCTGAATCACGCTTGGTTAATGGTTCAGCGTAAAGTCCTTTTACCTTCATGTCATTGTATGTATGCTTTGGCTTAAAGTCTTTACCCAAACATTACTTCAACGTAACTCTAGCCTGTTGTGTTTGGAACTCTGGTGTTTGGTAAAAATTTAAAAGCTTCACTGGGAAATCTATATCCTATATTACTAATTTGGGTAAATGTTTGGGAAAAATACAAAATAAAATGGTTTTTAAGAGGAAAATCATTAACAAACTTTTGTGTTTTATCAAAATTAATGTTTTAGTGCAAAAGGGCCTATTTATTATACAGATTAAGCTGACTGAATAGAAACACCAAATAGCTCTCAACATAACAATATCAAAGAAAAGATCGTCCACCAAATGGCGCATGATTCATGTTCAGATATTTACAGTTGATATTTATGGTTATCTCTATAGTACACAACTGGAACAAAATACCAAGTTTTGTTGCACAAAAAAGGCAGAATACTCACTTATCTCTGGAAAATACTCCCGGATAAGGGAGTACTGAATTTTTTACCTCCCACAATAAAAGTCGTTAATCCCATAGATAAATGAGTATTTTTCCATAGACGAGAAATTACATGCCATATTTAATTATGTACGTAAAAAGCAGGATTTAGGTAAGAGAACATTTTTATAACAAGATTTTAATCCGTCTAGCTTTGCATTATATATTTAAAAATGTTTGGCGTAAGAAGTTTTTTTTGTTTTTAACAGCACTTTTGCAATAAATTTTGGTTTTTGCGACACTTTTGTGGAAGTAAAATATGAAATTGAAAGCAAAAGCATAGTATAAGTAACTTAATAGAAGAAGAAAGCTAACCCTATTCAGCAAAACCCGCCTAGATCGTAAAATCAGAAACAAAATTGCTTGCCTTTGCATCTGTTAATATCAGAAACCTTTACTTCTGCTTGAAACTGAAGCAACCGTCATGTTATATTACTGGAAAGTGCAGCATGACATGCCTTAAATAACAAAGAATCTTAGCTATAGTTTCTAAAGATGCAGGAGTACTTTGTCAGCAGTCTACGGATTTTGTCGACGTTTTATTCTGTCTCTTCTCATTGAGTAAAAGCGCTACTAAAAATTATGTACGGCATACACAAAAACAATAAGTTTACGGCATCTCATAATCTCATGCAGCGAAAGTTTTCCCAATTTATTTTACTTCGGCAAAGATGTGGGTTTCTTTTCCGTTTTTTTTGTGAAGCAACCATCTTTCTCTTATCGACACAGATATATAATGGTGTTTACTAATACCGATTAATAAGTTCTGAGCTCGAAAGAATTACCTTGCGTCAAGCTGGGAAAAAGTATAAATTGCGTAACTTGTAGAAAGCAACGAAAAAGTATTACGAAAACAGGTAGGAAATCCGAAAAAATCAATGAAACAATGAGAACAAGAAATGTAATCAAAACACATCATTAGGATTTCAGGGAATTAACATTCAGCAGCCTTTTATTAAAATATTTATTTTGTAGAAGTTTGTTGGTGTCATCACTAATGTTGAAGTAGCTTATATGATTTCCGTGGCGCAAAAACACTAGTTTTGAATGAAGAGGTATTGCATCAAATTAAACAAATAATTAGAAAACACCTGAATTTTGCGATGATTTACTAAAATGCAGCCAAGTAAAATGACTAGATCAAAAGTAAGACCACCATAATAAAAATTCTATGAAAAGAAGCAACTGCTAGTAAAATTTATGCAACTCTTTCAATCTGTTATTATACACATTACTGCTTCAGTTACACAGTCAATTTCTTAGACTTTCATGAAAAAATTTCAATAACAATTTCATGGGGTTTGGACTTTTTAAAAATCTTACATTAGTAGCTCTCTGTTTCAACAGTAAACGTAACAGGTTGTAGTGTATTTGTCTACTTTATTTTGTAAGTTACCAAAAATAGGCTCTGAGGCTGCAAATTAGAGCTATTAATTGGCCAAAAGTTACCCTATAACAGGTTGAAAAAGTTCTAAACCAGTAAACCCAGGCTGTTAACCAGACTAAATGAGCTGTAAGCCCACATTTGCCATGAAGGCCTCTAAATTTCTGTTATTCCAAATCTTTTCTTGTAAACAATTAAAATGTTACGTTTATATTATCATCCTTAGCACACATCATTTCTCTAATCTATCATTGCCTGCTTTCTCGTCGCTTTCATTTCATAGTCTTTGGAAAGGAACATGTTGAACTTGTGTTAAAGGTTGAGTGCATATGTTCATTTTGTTTTGATACAGCTAACGCAAAGGTAAAGTCTTCACAGAGATGATTTGACTTATCTAAAACAAATGCGGTGTTTTGCCTTTTCCTTGGATTTAATTAAGACTCAATTGGATAACAATGGGCCAGCGAGTAAAAGATAACAATTTGGAGTACGGAAAGATGTATATAGGCTTAAAAATAAATTATAGGCTACAGTTTTTCATGTCGCTTGACAACAGCTTTTTAATACGTTTTTACATGATATTGAAGGGTACCATGTAACAGTTTATAGTTATAGTTATAACGTACTGCATCCCTTGCACGTGATGGATTTGTAAATATTTCGGATATCATTATTACAAATTGATAAATAACCTTAAAGGCTTAATGTTCTTTCTTTCTCTGCCACTACGTTTTTCAAAGCATATTACACAGTGTAGAATGTTTAATTTTATTTCCTTGCTTGAGCAAAAGAGCTGCTGAAGAAGTCGGTGTCCGTCTGTTTGTCTGTCTTTATGTCCTTATGTGTGTTTGTCTGCACACTTTATTAAGTATCGGCCAAGATACTTGTTAAGTATCGGCCAAGATACTTGTTAAGTATCGGCCAAAATACTTGTTAAGTATCGGCCAAGATACTTGTTAAGTATCGGCCAAGATACTTGTTAAGTATCGGCCAAGATACTTGATAATATTGCATTCCGGCCAGCCGTCCGGCCGTCCGTCCGCCCGTACGGGAGTTTCTCAGCAATGGCTGAACCTATTCAAACCAAATTTGGTGTACAGATAGTACATGACCTCAGCCACAACCCTATTGAATTTCAGGTCAATAGGTCAACTCTAGATTAGAGGTCACAGCGATTTTACAAGTTTTCATAATAGCACCTATAGCATGCGATACATGATTTTAGTTCAGTTTTTAACCACCAGTACGAATTTACAACCAGTTTGTTAAAATTCGTGCTCTAAGGCCCTGATTCAGGACCTTAACTGCCAGATATAGCAATTTTACAGCGTGCATGCTGTGCGACACGTAATTTTACATCCAAACTTGGTGTACAGACACAATACACAATAGCACCTCAGTAACATCAACATCCCTATTGAACTTCAGGTCAATAGGTCAACACTAGGTCAGAGGTCACAGCGACGACACAACTTTTTATAATAGAACCTATAGCATGCGACACATAATTTTAGGTTAGTTTTTGACCAGCATTAAACCAGGTTGCCAAAATTCGGATTTGACGGTCTGGACGATACTTAACTACTCTCTCTCTCTTAGAGCTTTATTTTTAAACAATGCTATGGTTTAAACTGGGCTCTAAACCAGGCTGGAAGGGCTCTAAACATGACTAAATGGTCTCTTCCCCAAGCACAAAAGCTCAAAATGGGTTCTTGTGTTATAAATTGTGTACTGTCGTAGGCAGGTTTCTAATTCATGTGAGTTTGAGTGAAAATGTTTTGTAAAAAATAAAATTTGAAAGGTCGCCATTTACACATAAATGTTTGACTCATATATCCACTCAACTTCACAGAAAAAAACACATTCCAAAACCTTTTCAGTTTTGAGAAATTTGAAATTGTTTACAACGAATAAACCGACCAAAACAAGATTTCATCACTACTGACAAAATGCTTGCTTTGGAGGACTGAAACTTGGCATGGGCCCTTTCCTGGAGGTTCACTAACAACTAAGTATCCGTAAGTAGTTAAAGTTTAAAAATTTAAGAAAGTTGATTTTTTGGTGGTCTTGTTTGCAAAAAGTAACTCAATTTAATCTTCAGTTGATATTGCTGCTGCGACCATGCAATAATGTCACAGCTAAACTTGCATGAGTAAAACATGCTCAATGTGTGATAAAATGATATGATAACAAGCAAGTCAATTAAAAACATCCACGGTAACAATTAAAAGATGCTTGCTGCTATGTTCGCATATCGCATATAGTTACATTTAGATAAAAAATTAGAATAGGACACACTACTGCTTAAATATAGTATACATGTATTACTCAATTGAAAAAATTTCAGCGAAAGAAAATAAATTAGACGGACGGACAGATAAACGCGTCTGTAGGACGGATTTAGGACATTGGGCGTCCCTGTAGAGGTACACACAACTAAATTTTGTATTGTAGTAACTATTTGTATAGTATTTAACGTCCACAGTGAACGAAGTTCACGGGCTCATCTCGTGATCGTATATATTGCTAGATCTGTTTCACTGCCGGTTGTCCGCTAACATGTATTACAAACATTACATAAGAAGGTAAAAAGCTGATTAATCCATTGGTGTAAAGCATTTTTCATTGCTTTAGTTGTATTAGCGTAAAACAAATACGCTGTATTCCAAATAATTTTTCACGTACGCATTGCATGCATGTTACATGTACATTTGTGAAAAACGTGAAAAGATTTGACTTTCGTTTTTATGATAGGAAGTGTAGATAAACTGTTAATCTTTGCATATCGCATTATATATTTACTGCCAACACAAACCATTTACTTCATTCAGTGTTCAGACTGCAAATGAGCAAAACTGTTTTCTCTTTCAAAAAAACTGTTGAGTGAACTGAACAGTATGCCACTACACTATTCATTTGACAGTGTTTTTGCTCAGTCCCTTGTCAGCCATGATGACTGGGGAGGATATTGATGGTGGCTACTGCTTGCTATAAGCAATATTCATGAGTTGTCAATTGTGATTGAAAAACTGTAGCAACAGTTATTGTCAACAAAGTTTCAGAAATTTCATCAATAAGAGGTTTTTGATTGTCTCTGTCAAACGGACGATTTACTGGAATCATTAAACATATATTGACGTACTTACGCACTGAAAATATTTATGGTTCAATAAAGAACCAACTGCATGGTTACGATTTGACTCACATGATCTTCTGCAAAAAATGTTTTGATTGGGTTCACAGGTTGGCATCATGACAAATAATGCGCTTGATTGACAGCAGGATTGCGAAATCATGTCACGGGTTTTAGAGTACTCGTGGTCAATGGGTACATTTTTGAATTGCGTAGGTTAGCTAATCTTGACAAACGCAATAAAGGCATTTATCCTTGACTTGAGAACCAACTGCATTACAATTTCGCTCACATGATTTTCCACAAATACTCTTTGTTCAGCTTCAGAAGTTGATAATTTGATGCATAATACGTTTGATTGACAGCAGAATGGCAAACGGCTCTTAAAAAACTGTGACCAATAATGGTTTTTTGGGTAATTGGCAGGTTACCAACAGAAACCATGCATTGTGTTAACTATCTATAAAAGCATTAAGTGCCATATACTAAACGTCAACATATATTCAAGTGAAACATTTTATACTTGTCCTTTGTGCGCAAGTCAGCAGACGAGAAAAAAATGGAAGAATTTACGAGTGTAAAGTTAACATAACACAGCTTTTTATATATTATCACATGCTTAGCCCAGCTATGCTCAAACTTACATAATATATAATTATAGCTGCGGATCATACATGTTCTGTAAACTTGAAGCTAAGTCCGCCTGACCATTAAGTAGTAAAAACTGTTGAATGCGCGATATTTATATAAACAATATAATCTTCTTCTATGAGATTTGAATGCTTTTTTACGTCACATTTTTCTAGATGAATAACTGGGTTCCTTTTCCTAGTCAGTCAATGCAGAACATAGCGCATCTTCATTCCATAAGCACTTTTACTGTATAATTTTTAAATTGAGCCAGACACAAATAAGTTTCTGGAATTCTAGTAGTCTTTCAGAATTCAATCAGGCATTACTCAATTACTCTTAGATGACATTTTGAGTCAAATTTTTAAAACTATACCTATGAATTTTGGTGTCGTGTTTTATGTTGATGCTTGAAATTGTATACACGAATTTGAAAGATTTACGACAAATTTTTAAATTTTACATCAATTCGAACTTTTGTATTACAGCTAAAGGTTAAGTGTATAAACCCAAAATAGTAAATTTTCTCACGTCTATATTTCATTTTTTTCCTCAAAGTACCAAAATGTTACAATTTTCATCGAAAATGCAAATTTATGCAAAAGATGAAAATTTGTTATTTCAAAATTTGCAGAGCACAAGTTGTCATACCGTCTAGCTTTGGTTTCACCTAACCATTATATGTCGTTTCTGACAAGTTTTATTATTATGCACAGGATGTAATCTTTTGGCCTTGATTATGACTAGTTGTTCAGTATAAATTATTAAAATGGCAAAATTGGTCAGTTTTGCATGGTAAAAAAATTAAAGGTTGTTTTTAAGGTATTCTAATAATAACAACCAGGTGTTGATTACATCAGCATTAACAAAGCATTATTAGCTTGCTGCTTCTGCAGGAGAGCTATTTAAGATATCGAGTCCGTCTGTCTGTCAGTCTGTTCATTTTATTTTTAAACTAGGCAAGATGGGGCCAAAACCAGCAAAATAGGGTACAAACCAGCAAATTGGGGTCCAGACCAGACACAATTGGCTGTAGGTCAGGCAAAATGGGATATAATCCAGTGTATACGGGGTTCAAACCAGTAATATGGATGGGCTAAATACAATTAGCGTGCCATTTTGTCATCATTTGTTCTCCTCAGACTGGGACATTTGGGATCGAACTCGTGGCATACATAAATCAATGCATGCATTGTCATGAAAAAGTAAATACCATAACATGTAGCTAACAGACCAAAGCAATGCTTCGTAGGCAAGGCCAAACACGGAAAGCTATTGCTTTATACTTATAATCTGCTGATGACATTACTGCGACCTTGTAAGAAAGCCACACCTAAAGTTGCAAGAGTGTAACACGCTCCAATAATATAGTATATTCCAAAAGCAATGATGGTACATTGCAGTGTATGCTTCAATTCCAGCTGTTTCCTAACATTCGATACAAGCAACAGTTAAAAAATTGAATAATCATCCAGTGTGAAACATTGATAATTACTCATATAATAAAGGGTAAACCAACAAGTTATTTTTCAAATTACATGTTTTCATTTACACATTGCATGCTTTTTCCCTGTTTCGTGACTAACGTGAAAAGTTTTAACCAGCCTGATAATAGAATGTAGATAAACTGATATAATCTCCGCTGATCTCAGTAGACATTTATAGCCAACACAAGCCATTTTTTTATTCATTCTTTGGTCAGATTCCAACGGTGCAAAAAGTATTTTCTCTTTAAAAAAAATACTTTAGAGTGAACTGAGCAGTATGCCGTTACACTACTCGTTTGCGGGTAAACGTGTGTTGGTTACTGGAGGAGCCTCTGGTATCGGTAGGCAGTTAGTGCAACGATTTTCCGAAGACGAGGCAACCGTCTTTACTATTGATAAAAACGCTGAGCTTATCCAAAAGCTGAGAAAAGAGTTACCAAATGTAAAAGCTGAAGTTGTGGATTTAGCTGACTGGAAAGCTACACGGGCTGTTGTGGAATCCTTTGGCAAATTGGATCACTTGGTGAACAATGCGGGGTTATTGATTACTCAAGGCTTTATGGAGATAACTGAGGAAGCTGCACAATTGTAGGTTAAATATTTTGAGCAATAATATTTTTTGAAATAAAAAAATGGCATAATTTGTATTTCTGATTTTAGGCAATATTCTGTTTTGGTGCAAGCGGCTATTAACATAACCCAGGTTTTTGCCAAGGGAATCATCCAGTCAGGAGGGGGAGGCAGCATTGTCAATGTTGCTTCTTGTGGTGCCAGAAAACGGGTGGCGGGCCATGCTGCATATTCTGCTGCTAAAACGGCAATGGTGTCCCTTACCAAGTCCATGGCCATGGAATTGGGAGCTCACGGTATTCGGGCAAACTGTATTTGTCCAGGATTTGTGGATACTCCATTAAGTAGAAAGGCGGATGAGGAAACTAGCTGCGGAGATGCCACATTGCTTGACTATGTGCTTGGCAAAATGGTAATCAAGCGTGTAATCGATGTGAACGAAATTGCGGATTTGACAATGTTTTTGCTCAGTCCTTTGTCAGCCATGATGACTGGGGAGGATATTGGTATTGATGGTGGCTACTGCTTGCTATAAGCAATATGCATGAGTTGAAAGTCAATTGTAATTGAAAAATTGTGGCAACAATTATTGTCAATAAAGTGTCAGAATTTCAGCATAAAGCCTTTTTTATTAATAAGTAGCAAATGCCACTTGCTCATTTGTCGCAAACTTTCTGTCCGTGCGATTTCACCGAAACGTTTCAATCGATTTCTACAAGACTTGGCACACTCACGTTATTATGCAGCTGTATGCAAAATGTCAGGTCACTTGGTCAAAAGTGTCAAAAGTATTGAGGTCATAACTTAAAATAGCTATGTTTTTATCATGGTAATGTTAGAACATTTCATCTTACGGTTGTTATCTGGAACTGACACAAGAAATTGCTTTCGACTTTTGTTGCATTTACCGAATTCTTTTGTGGATAAACATCGAAAATACAATGCACGCTTTAATTCCATGACTGGCACAAAGCTATTGCGTTCATTGTTTTGCAATTACAGATGTCTCTGTTTGGTCAATAAAGATGCTGCATTTTACATTTAAATTGTGTATTTTTGAAAACATATTTTACATCTATTTTCACTACTTTGCTACATGTGGGCAGGTTGCCTGCTTTTTATTTAATCATTTCAATCAGATGACCGAGTCACTGCAATTATTCTCTTGTGATCACATGATCGGACTGGTTTGGCTCACATGATCCTTAACAAAACCAGCATTTTTTGATTGGTTACACAAGTGGGTATCGTGACAAATGATGTGCTTGATTGACAGCCGGATCGCAAAATAATATCACGGGTGTTAAAGCACTTGTGGTCCGTGTCACACTCTACTGAATCATGTAGGTCAAGATCCAAATGATAATTACCAACATGCATGCAATACGCAACGTCCAATGCCGTACATTATGCAATTAATCATAAAACTACTTATTCATATTTGGAGTCATGGTGTACATTAAGGCAACATATTTTCAAGTGAAACACATCCAACTTGATGATTATGCACAAGTGAAATGTGGATGATACACTTGTGTATAATGTTAGCATAAAAAACTTGTGTATGTTATAACGTGCCTAACTGTGTTTACATTTTGCTGGTTCTGATCTAGATAAAACATACATTATAATATATTATTTTATATAAAATATTATTTTGTAAGCTTCAGACGACATTCCTAGCTTTCGTATTATTGCAATTAAACGAATTTAAAAATTCAGTAGAGAAAAATGCTCAATACCCTAAATTATATGATTACACGCAAATCAATCGTGTACAATTTTATTTGAATTTGGCTTATTTCTGCTCAGGACTTCTTAACTTGATACTTCACTGAATAGTTCCTGCTTAGCAAACAAACTAAATTTAAAGAAAAAACCGCTTTTGAGAATGACCACTGTAAGCAAACATCTGTAATAAAACCCTATTTATATTATAACAGATAAAACCGAATATAGAAAATATATTTTTGAAGCTGTGTTACAATTTTTTTATAATTTTATTAGCTAAAGTATGTACGTCTCTGAGCGCAACACACATCAGTATTGTAAAATTACATTTAGTATCCAAAATAGCAATTCAATTCAAAAACTTAGTCATACACAGTTAGTCCAGATTTTATAAGCATTTTTAACAATGCTTTTAGTTTTTATTTTGCTTTGGTAAAAAAAAATATTTTCTTTTTACTTTACCATATTTAAAATAGTTTCTGATTATGTGAATTTATAATAAATAAAAAAGTGCAATTGCAGGAATTCTATGAATCTTAAATTCAAAAGAATACATGCATTTTAAACTATCATTGTTTACTGTAATGTATATAGGTAAAAGTCTTAACTTGCCTTTTAATTGTATTGTTTATTGATAATGTTTACACACATTCTAAAAGCAAGCAACTTTTAATCTTTTCAGTACGCTTACATCGCAATTTTTGTACCAAAAATATCCAATATTTAAATTTATCATATAAACAAATACCAAAATACACTACACCAATTTATGTTGGTCCTGTCAATTACAAACTATCCTGATGAATATAATATATACTTAATCAAAAATCCATAATACATGATTAATTTGTATTGCGTTGACTTTCCTGTCATGGATTTAGTGCCAAAGTTTATGCGCATTTGCAGCTAATAACAAAAACAATTATACAATTGTTTTTAAATCTTTCAAAGAAAACTGTGAAAAATACTCAGGCTACAAAATTGTCTCTATATAATCATGATTTTTGAGAAAGCATAATATTTTTTTTCTTCTTTTTTGCTAAAGACCAGAAACAATAACAAGAAATTTTTTCACAGCAGCAGCAAGGATCTATTATGTAGGTAGTTGGTGCTGAAAAAGTTTTTGCTATAGCTCAGCATTGTGATACCCACCAGTATGCAAGTCAGAGTTGGTGATTGAAACGAGCCTTCATGTATTCGTTTTGGCCTTCAGAGACAAGCCAAGCTGTCAGCTTTACTTTCTATCCTGTATAATCCTAACACAACTTGCTCAGAACGAAACCCCTTACAAAGCTAAGCTAGATTGTTCAGCACAGCAGAATTGGTCAGCTATTTTCCTATATATATACCGCTAATATGTATATAGCAAATGAATGTAAAATAGCAAGAAGTTGTTTGACAGTTACATCATCTCTAAAACAATTAGCAGTTTTGCTTTTAGAAGTTTAAATATTCTTATATGGTGACTTACCAATTGGTTTATGGTACATATATTTTTGGAAGGTTATATGATATGCTAGGTTTCCCCGATTGTTTATAAGACTCAAGGGAATCTGCACACTCTTCGTAGTTCGTACGACCTCCTTCAGGCCAAGTGCCGTTTTCTAAACAAGTGCGGGAAGCGTTTCCTCTGTATCAATATTTCTAGTGTTACGAGAGAATGAGTACATATGCGCGCTTTGGTTTCATTTTAATAAACAAATGTTCTTAGAAATGCCGTATGTTTAAGGAGAAGGGAATATAAATTTTTTGAAGAGTAAATAATAAGTAAAAGAAATGTTTTCTCGTTGAATTATTATTATGTGTAGGAGTAGGCGTAGGATAAACCACTTGAGTTTAGTCTTATTTTAAAAGTGCATAGAATGATGTATTAGCATTAGTTAAAAACTGCTATTTCCTAGGATTTAAACTTTTCAGCAGATAGTGCATCCGCTTTTAGTATGATTCCAGGATTTTGAATTATTTGAGGTTTTAAGCAGCTTGAAATATTTTGGTGAAAGTATTGATTTCAACACAGATTTGGACTCAATAAAAGTGGTTTGATCTCATAGTTAGATTCATTTTCACTTTTGCAACTCGCTACATAATTTTGGATGCTTAGATTTTATACGCATTTTTTGAAAGTAGCCGAAAATCAACTATCTAACAATAACAAAGTTTAGTATATGAAGGTATATGCAAGTTTCCACTTTTGTTCAAACTTCCTTCGGTGGAATATTTTTTCTCGGAATTCCATTGTTCAACTTCCGTGACAGCACTAATTAGATCAAAGGAAAGTGGCAAATTGCGACAGAGAAAAGAGTAGAAATACATTTAATAACTGAGACAGTACTTTGTATACTTTATACTCTGTTTACATTTACCATCATAATATTTAATGAACGCTTTCTGAGAAACCTGACTTGTCTAGCCATTCAACGCATTTGGATTCAAGCAAATCCAAGCAAATTTTGTGTGTACGGAGAATGACACCTGTGCTATTTCATAAAACATTGCTATCTGAAGGCATGAAAAGCATTTATTTTTTATTTTTGAATTTGGTTTAAAATTCAACTTCATTTTAACAATAAATGAAATAAAATAAGATATATAGTACACAACTAATTGTAAGTAAGTTGATTTGGTTTTTGCGTCATTTGTATTTATTCCACTAAGTATATTAATGCCCTTGAATCACTTTTTTTGGCAAATAAGTTTACAAACGACTTTATATTCAAGCACACTTCTAACCATATAGAAGCACAATACCTCTACGTGCGAAGGACAAAATATTATTTCTGAAGCCGTGGCTTATCAGGTTGCGTGGGAAAAACGCAAAGAGTGGACTGTTGATGAGTCAGCCTTCTCTTGCTTCTCAGAAAGTTTTTTTTTTGCTGTGAATCTTTCATACAATCTTTTTGCGCTTTGACGCATTTATTGTAAAACAAAAGAGAACCAAGACGATAATTCTTTGCTTATAAAAACTACTCATGAAATATCCAGCACCCAAAAATAATTATTATTCCTTGTGTGTTAATTTTTGACATGAGTTGATTCACGAAAATTATCGAGAAAACTCCGTCCTTCAAGAATACCGGTGGGAATCACAGGCCACGAGTTACCCTTACACCACAAGATAAGTAAACAGGTTAGTCGTTGCGTTAACGGAATCATGTTAAACGGCAGAAGGAGTATACACTTCACTATTAAACAGCTTTCTCCTTGAGACGAGATATTTTTTTTACAAACAATGCGCACCACAGCGAGTTATTTAGGATTTGGCTAAAATGTGACATAAGTTTAGGTAACACGTGACTTTTGTAAATATCTTCTTGGTAATAAATATCAAAAAAATAAAACAAAATAATTAGAAACAGCGTCATTTAAACTGGAGTATTTCATTATTAGCAAGCTGTTTCTTTTGTTCTTTAACCCAAGCATGTTTTTTTCCTAAAAACAATTGCTATAAAGATAACAGGAAATAGTTTTCGATTTGCTCCACCAGATAAAAGAACAGTTCGCCTTTTGATACAAAATGACACTTAGCAGGATTCCCAACACGGTCTTTGCTTCTAACGTTATTTTATCCAAGCCTTTTACACTACGCCTATTTCTGAATGAAAGCTTAGCGCTTTCTCCAGCTTTCTCTCAGTCTAGATTCTGCTGTCGACGGTGAAGGATTGCACAAATGCCAGCTCCGTGGTATTCGCTCAGTGTTCTGGTATAATATATCTGCATTATTATATTGGTGAAAGTATCTCACATAAAGTGTCGTGATTTAATCACTGTTTTCGTGTGTCGCGAGTAAAATAGTCAACAGTTTTGTTTAAATTAATACCAAAATCAATGATTTTAGCAATTTTATAATGGAAAGTTGGAAGCATTGGCAACATTTAACAGGTTTGCTGAGTGAGGAGCAAAAAACACAGCTTGCGGGAGTGAAGTCCTCAATAGGAATTCGGTGCTTGTTGGACATGTGGCTTAACTTCACTAATATTTTGCCAGAAGGTAAGAAAGCCTATTAAAAACATTTTGCAGAAAATATTTACCCGATGGATAGACAAAACACTTATTTTGGAAAATATATGGACGCACATATGCTAAATGAAACCGTAAAATAAGCATAGTAAAAACTGATTGGTCTCCACTATTCTAAAGATTATGACTAAATTGAACGTCGCCAAATTACTCAACTTTTTTTGTCAATATTTTTGATCAGGATTGTTCTGTAATGCAACCTGGGACAATGTCTACTGCTGGCCGCCTACGCAGGCAGGAAAAGTGGTTACGCTGTCCTGCTACGAGGCATTTAAACAAAGCTACCCAGATCAGGCTTACTACATGAAAGGTAAGAAATTTCGAAGAAACCTCTTTGATCAGTACAAACTGTTTTAATCAGCTCCCGTTTTCAGAGTTCCTGTTATGTTTTGTTCTACGTAAAGATATTATTAGTACATTATTCCACTTGAGTAGAATCCATAGAAAGAAAGGAAATAAGTTAAGTGCTCATCGCAAGACATAAGCTGTAGGCATAATAGAGTTTGGTTTATGATATGGGCATATTAAAAACCAGTCACACAGTAAACTGCGCTTTTGCACTGGATTGCGAAAATCAAATTTGGTTTATTTCTGAAGGATAATGGGAGTAGTCTAACTCATACTAATACATTATGCAAGGACAAGAATGTAACGGAAATGAGCTTTACATGACCAAAACTGCGATATAAATGCATATTAAATAGAATCATTTGCATATTTCATTCCAAATTATCATGTTTGCTAAGTTTTCAAATAAGTGTATACGTTTTACAAAATCTGCTTATTCAATATACCTATCACACTATTTTCTCGAAGTTTGTAAGGCTGCGTAAATATACAAACTTCCTGAAATGAAAAGCTTTTAAAACTTCTGTATTCGCCGTAATGCAGTAAGTTGAAGGGCAGCACCGGAAATCTGATGTGACAAGTACTTTTGCTGAGTCTGATGCAAATTTGAAAAGGATGGATTTGCTAAAATGGTAACGCGGTAAAAATCAATACATCTTAAGTTAAACAACATGCAGTATTGCTATATCGTAAAAAAATTTATCATATAAAAAAGGAAGAAGAAAATTATTCAACTGTGCCTTTGTCAGAATAAAATCTCAAACTGCTTATTTCACATTTCTAATACGTATATTCTAGGTATTAATATTTTCGAGAAAAAAACATTTTGCATATACCTACGTATGTGAATATTAAAACTTGAATATGACTTAAAAGGGTCAACATTTACCGTTCTGCACACGGTTTTTCTTGTTGAAAAAATAAGCCGTTTACTTTAACTTTAAATACAATAAATCAAATACATTATTCGCAAAACACCTCAGGTAAAATTAAAGGATACATTAAGTCAATTTGGTTCAAATTTGGGGAAAAGCTCATAGAATCTAATCACTTACTTGTTGGCAACACCATGTAAACACTTATCAATGATTAAAACAAATTTCTTTACTTATCATGTTTGATTTTAAATGCGTATTCAAGATTTGCGATAACTGTATTTATTATTATTTAGGAAACGCTTCTCGCAATTGTTTAGAAAATGGCACTTGGTCCGAAGGAAATCGTACAAACTACGAGGAGTGTGCTAACTCTTATGAAGCACGCGGCAAACTTTCACAGGTAGTATAATAAATCACTAGTATAAAATATATTATACAATACAATATTGACAAAATATTTTTTATTTGAGGTTACATAGGTTCCTAAATAATTTTTGTTCACGCTTTTCTCTATAGGAAACCTCCGTTGTTGTTATTGTACAGTATGTGTTGTTTATTGGCTCCATACTTTCTCTTGCTTGTCTTAGCGCCTCTTTGGGAATTTTTGCATACTTCAAGTAATTTATAAACATATAATAACGAAATGCAATCTATTGCTTCTTCATCTAAAGAAATAACGTCCATACTGATGTATAACGTATGTACAAATACTGCTTTGCAGATGTATTAGATGTGATCGTGTTACAGTAAACATACACTTGATAATCGCTTTGGTATTACGTTTTATTTTACTGGTGATTATTACCGGGCCTTTTGTTCTCAAAACATCTACAAGTTACCGCGACGTGGTATGTGCTAAAACTTTTTTTATCAATAAAATTTAAACAATTTGCTTGTTGGAAGCAAACAAATTTTGTTCACATCTTCCAGGACCTACTTTGTAAAGGCATAATTATTGTCTACCTCTACGGCACAGTAACATCCGTTGGCTGGATGTTCATTCAAGGTCTTTACATTAACACCAACGTAATTACTGTGGTACCCACTTGTGGCGTGCCAATTCAACGCCAATTGAAAGTTTATTACTTTATTGGATGGGGTATGTTTAGTTAACAACTTTCTATGTGACAATGTATCTAAGTTCCGTATATAGAATTTCCTCATTATTTTAGGAATTCCTGCAGTTCTCTTAACTATCTACACTACATTAATGGCTACCAAGCAGGAACAGCCATCATGCTGGACAGGCTATGCATCTACAGACGAAATGTACTACATTTTATTGATGCCAATGTTAATTGCAACTGTGGTAAGCTTGTTGAGAAAAGTTAATATACTTGTTAATACACGTGTCAGATTAAATAACAAGTCACGTTTCTAGCTGAACGCGGGCTTCATACTTAACATTGGGCGCATTATCTATCAAAAAGGACAAAGATCGCGTTCACAAGGAGAAAGGAGTCAACTTAAGTATGTTCCTAAAATCATTAACAAGTTTGTAAAATACTGGAATGAATTACATATCAATATAAATTCTAAATGATGTTTCTTTTTAGAGCCACGGCGAAAGCAATGCTCACCCTGTTCTTTGTTCTTGGCGTCAACAACTTGCTCGTTGCTTACGATTTTGATTTTGGAGAGGAGTACTACAACACCTTTATTGTCTTCCATAATTTCTTTGGATCCATTCAGGTACAAATAGTCGGAAATGAGATATTGGATTGAATTTCAGTGCTGGGTATAAAATCTACACTTCATATTACAGGGAATAGTTGTCTCTCTTTTATACTGTTTTACCAACAAGGATGTAAAAGAAGCCACGAAAAGATGCTTTACCAGATTCATGACAAACAGTGCTTTTCGGGGAAGTGAAAGAAGGCTGACTCATCAACAGTTCAGTCTTTGTGTTTTCCCCAGACAGAATGTTGAGAGGGATCCTGGTACAAACGCCCCAGTGTTTCTGTGAAGCTGACAAGCAACAGATTTTGACAGAAAATGCATGACAGGGTGATGGTGTTGGCATTTTAAGAATAAAATTTGTATATGAGGTTTGAAATGTGCTTGGATATAATAATAGTTTGGTAACTTATTCGAAAAGCTTAGTATAAGTTGCAATATCAAAGCATTAATCTGTACTTTAAGTCTTATGAATAAACTATATGGCGCTATTGTGAATAGATGACACTGTATTTTGTGCGTTTAATATTGACTATAATAAAGAGCTGCAAGCAGGCAAAACTACAGCTTTATGTTGCTGGTGAAGTTCATCTTTTTCTCTTTTATTCTTCTGAATTCTAAGCTGAATCTTTTGACATCTTCCTGTTTTGATCACAGCAGCTTAATTAGCAAAAAAACAAATTTGCGTAAAATTCTGACATAGAGAGCTGGTAACAATGGTGCACAAAATTAATCCTTGCATAGTTTTGGGTTTCAAGAAGCCTTATGCTTTTTTTGTTCTGCAAGTATGTCTCCCGTGTCAAAAATATCCTTTTGTTTGTTTCATGATTTTGTTGCAACTCAAAATTTCATTCATAATGATTTCTCCAAGTTTAATCGCAAATTTCAAATTCCACGGACGCATCCCTCATTGGTGTCTGGGTTTTTGGTAATGTTTTGATGGGATCATCATTTTGGTTCCGTAAGGTAAACAACACCGTTAATTACCTCATAGTCAAAACTGTTTTGACCCATTCATAGACTAATCTAGTCCTTCATTGCAATTGTTACATTGCCACATGTACGTCGCATTACTACGAATAATTTGTATAAACAAGACTTTGTGAAGCTCCTTGATTCAAAACATATACAAAGTATTCCTGTAAAACTGTACACGAAACTGTTATATGAAAGGTTTTGATGTAGTGTATGGTGACTAATGAGAAGATACTCTGCTTTCACGGAAAACGGAACACTTTCCAAACATTATTTACAGTTTTGTGGTAAGCAAACAGAATGAAGCAGGTTTTTGTCTTTACTACGTCGCGTATTCAGTTTTTCCAGGTAGCCCTTGTTACGGAGGGTCTGGCGAACGACCTTGCGTAAGGTTATGTAGCGCAAATGGTGCAAATGAGTACTCGCTAGGCGTGAGGGTTGGAGGTTTAATTGAGACTGAAGATGTCTCATTTATTGAGTGACATCTTTATATACTATTAACAACATAAAGGAATACCCTTAGAATGTTACATAAGCCCCTTCAGTGGGGTCAATTCATAATACGTTAGCTTAATTATACTATATCTACGCATCACCACCTTTACGGATGATGCCACAACTTTCCCTTGAAAATGTGTCATCATAATATCTTTCTTTCAATAGAGCCACGGTAAAAGCAAAGAATTTTCTGCTTTTTGTTTCTGGCGTGAACAACTTACTCGTAGCCTGCGATTGCGGAGTGAAGAAAGAAGACGCTCTTATTGTTGTCAATAGTTTTCTTGGATCCACTCAGGTAGAAAATAGTCACAAGTGGGATAATAGAATAGAATTTCATAAGTGTATATTACATGACTGTTTTCCTGTTAACAGAGAGTTGTTGTCTCCATTCTCTACTGCTTTAATAAAAAGGACGTATAAAAAGCGGTAAGAAGAGTGTATAACAGAATCAGAACAAATAGAGCCTTTCTGAGAAGCGAAAGAAGACTAACTCATCAAAATTGTAGTTTTGTTATTTTCTTCAGAATAAGTGGAAAGAGGCAGGCTGGTATAAACTCATCAGTGATGGTGTAGAGCTGATAAGCAACAGACATAGTACCTTTAGAGTAACTAGAGATTTTATTTTATTTTATTCTATGTAGAATACTTATATAATAACGTCGGGATGCTACAAAGAAAATACATGATATTATGTTGTTTGAAGTGTGCTTGAATATATAGTCAGTTGTGAATGTACTAGCAAAGCTTTGAACACTAAATAGACTTGACACTCGAAAATGTAATGTTGTTTAATATAATATAAAATATATAATTTTTAGATGACTCGTATATATATCGAAAATATATAAAAATACGTGTTAACGGTTTCATGTATAATAGGTAATATTGTCCTATTTCTGTATTAGATGCTGGAAAAGCTGCCAGCAAACACATGCATGACTTTACCCCACCGATGATATTCATCGTATTCCATTGTCTATTTTTCCCATTTGTTAAACTAAGTCTTTGACACCTTCTGTTTTATAGCTGCCTAATTAGTGCAAAACAAAGTTGGATAAGCGATAAAGAGAATGTTAGATCCAAACCCAGTTTTCTATAGAACAATTCAACAAGTTTCTTTGTTTGAAGATCTTTTCTGGGTAATGCTATGCTGCTCTTGTTTATAAATGCGTGTTGTTCTAATAAATTACTTGTTTGTTTAAATGAAATTCTTTGTTACGTTAGGATGAACAAATTTCGGAATTTGGGTTTCAGTTTATGCTAAACCTTAGAAAACTCAAACAATTTATGTGTTATGTATGAACAATATATATTGCGTTTACATTAAAAGTGACAAAAACTTAAACCTCAACCGACTCTGTTATATCATTTTTTAGAATATTCTGGTTTGGTCCAGAACATTTTTAGGGATACCTGAACGTATTTTTAGGTTTGCTTAGAAACCAAAATGATTACATGAATTGGTACGAAATATTTGAGCTAAAATCTAAATATTCCTTTCAATTTTGTTTTTAAAAAGCCTTCTGCTTTGCACAAGTCTCCGTGAAAAAACAATCTGCTGAACGCTTTTTCATGTCGCGTACAGTTTGTTTGTCTGGATCTCAAATTCGTCAAATGCTCTAACAACTTGGTATTCACACTTTCTTCAAACAGGAAACAAATTTCTTGACAATATTGTATACGTTAATGAGCATCTTCAAATTGAAAATTAAATATGTACTGTAATTACATATACTTTCCCGGTGTATATAAAGTTCTACAAAAGAACTGAAACAGAAATTTGTCCCCGTGTGTTTGCATTTTATAATGAGATTTTTGATGCTTAACATTGCAAACAAACGCTGCAAAGAAAACTTGTGGTTTTCTTATTAACAAAGTTATTATATAGTATCAACAAAAGTTGAAGATGAGAGAAAAGCCATTTGGAGCAAAGCTTTTGGTATAAATAATTTTGTATACACATAGAGACGAGCTGCTCTATTCTGGGTTGGAAATGAGATGATGTAACTTAATATCTTTAGTACATTCAACGACGTTTTGGAATATATATATATTTCTTTTTAATTGATTTCGTTATAAATTCTATTTAATTTCTGACAACAGCAGTAAACATTTTAAGTGAAAATCAACTTGTATGATAGCACAGATTTTTTAAAAACCTACCAATGTAGCCTGATACAAGGTGGTTCTGATTTGCTGTTTTTACATAAAATGCAAAACACATTTTGCTGCAAAAAAGGTGATACTGTGCTTTTGCAGTTTTTGCAAAATTGCTGTCTCCTTTTTTGCAATTTTTAAATTCTTTTTACGGATCTGTGGAAATACCCTAGAATAACCTTGCTCTACAAAGACTGACATTGTTTATAGCATCGCTTCAACAAGGACATGTGAATACAAGCAAGTTGATTTCTTTTGTCTTTGTAACTTGGCATTTCTTATTCTAAAAATAATTCCTGCAGCGAACAAAGGAAAAGGTAGAGCGTTTGCTTATCCAGTAGCACAAATATACAGCTTCTGTGGATCAGGGTAACACTTGGTACGAATCTTGAAGCAAGTCCTTCTTCCAAATAGTCATTTCATTAATGCTTTCAAGAGCTTGTTTTCCACAATGAAAGCACAGTGCTTTCTCCATTCTTGTCCCTGTCCAGATTTTGCCAACGTTTGCAAAGCATGAAACAAATGTTTGATGCAAGTACTTCAGTGTTATGATTTTACACGTTTTGTACTTTATACCAGATTGACATGTTGCCCATAAAGGTGAACAAAATAATTGCTACGTATCTTTGGACTATTCGATTCTAAACTATTTCTACAAACACATTTCTTGAATACAAATACATTGCACATAAGCAGTTCTAAAGATTTCATTAAAAGTATATAGACTGGCCGTTTATAGCAACACATAAATTACAACACTCGTTTAACAAAATTAATATGTCTTTTTATAGAGTGCAAAAACTGAGTACGTCGTCGTTAGGACTGACACCTGCCATTACAAGCACGCAATATTTGTTTTGTTCTTTGAACTTTTTATGTTATATTTCCCAAAAATAAAACTCCTATCAAGACGGATCACCGGAAAAGGTAGCGCAATTGGAGATGCACGTATACAACTATAATTCCCCCTTTAAACCGCAGAAACACTTAGCCGGAATCTAATAGCGAGCTTTTATTCCAAACAGCTATTTTATCTGTACTTTTCCCACTACTTGTGTTTGTCTCTGAATGAGAGCACAGCACCGTCTGCATCTTTCCCACGGTTTGGATTTTGCTGTATACTAGAAAGGATCACTTTAGTGTCAGTGGCAGCTCTGTAATATTCAGGTTGATCTTTCAGTGTGTACCTTGTACCTTTGAGTTGGTGAAAGAGAAAGCATTTAGCAATTCGTGTTGTGATTTAATCAATAAATTGTCGTCCACCACTTTACAAAAACGGCTTTAGAAAATATTTAATAGTCCTATTTTTAGCTAACCGTTTGGAGTAAAACCAAAATCATTCATTTTAATAACTTCGTAACGGGAAAATGGCAAAGTCTGCAAGGTGTTGAGTGAGTTGCAAAGGACGCAGCTTGCGGGAATGGATTCACAAACAGGGATTCAGTGCTTGTTGGACATGTGGCTTATCTACACTAATAACATGCCTGAAGGTAAGCCTATTAACTTTGTTTACAAGGCCAACTTTGACTCTATAAGAAAATATATATCCTTTAGGTAAATAGAATGTTTATTTATCAGCAATTGAAAAAAAAATATTGAGCACATATATTCAGCACCTAAGAAAGTAAATGGTTTCCTTTATTTATATATCGACTAAATTGTACTCAATTTTTTTAACAGGATTGTTTTGCAATGCCACGTGGGACAAGTGGTACTGCTGGCCACCTATTCAAACAAGTATAGTGGCTACGATGTCTTGCTCTACAGCATTTGAACAAGGCTTACCAGCTCATGCGTTGTATCTAGAAGGTCAGAAAAAATCTCTTTAATCAATATAAACTGCTTATTATACAGCTTCGTATTTCAACCTGCTTTTATCTTTTGTTCTACGTACATTATTATTCCACTTGAGTATTATCTCTAGAACGAAAAAGAGGGAATGGGTGCTCACAGAAAAAGAATAAGACGTAATAAAAACCTGTAGTGTTCACCCACACAGTAAAATATGCTTTTGCAATTGATATGGATGTTGCAAAAGATCTAAATGATCATGGGAATAGCATTACTAATAATAGTATATTATGTATGGATAAGAAAGTAACGGAAATGTACTTTGACAATAGGGAAGTTGGGATAGCAGTGCTGAATTATGTGCATCCGAATGGAGAGCATGTTTTCCTAAATCTTTATATTGGTTTAATGCTATAAATTTTTAAATTTGCAAATGATACGTAAAATATGTTGAAATTTTAAGTCAAGCTGACAAGTCTGGAACTAAGGTTCTTTAAAGTTTTTAATTTGAGCCAAAATTTTAGCATAAAAGTGTTTTTACGTCGTTACATCCTTTACAAATCATAAAACTGATGGTCATGTAAAATGCATCGGGGTAAACTGCAATGAGGTTAAAACTACATTTGCTAAGCTTGAAAGTGCATTTAAAAGGAATGATTTCACTAAAAAGCGTTAAGCTGCTTAAAACATCAAGAAAATTATAAAAGCGGATGTACTATTTGCAGTAAAGCTACATTAAATGATACAATCATTCCGTTAATTTTTTAAACACTGCAAACTTTATTGTGGTTAATCCTACGCGTACGCTTGCATAATAGACGCCCACACAGATAATACTTCAAAGAGAAATCATTTTGTATATCTATTATTCACGCTGCAAATATAGCTTTGTACTTTCTTCTCTTCAAAGTAAAAGCGCTTTGAAATACCAACACTAATACCTTAAATATTGATACACAGGAAACGCTACCCGCACCTGTCTGGAAAATGGCACTTGGTCTCAAGGACCTCGTACGATCTACGACGAATGTACAAACTCCTACGAGGCTTTTGAACTAGTAAACAACCATGTATGTGTGTCTAATATAACAATCTTACCATTCCAAACAATATTTGCAACATAAAGAAATAAATTCCCCATAAATGTTTTTGTTATTCTTCGTGCAGAAAAATTCCGATCTGGCGGTTGTTGTGGTTCAGTGTGTGCTGTTTATTGGCTCCTTGTTCTCTCTGGGTTGTCTTCTTGCCTCATTGATATGCTATTGCACGTTCAGGTAAACAAAAATAAAAATATAGTATAAATATAAATATTTATTTTTATGGGTAAGGTTTACTATACATTTTTCTTCTGATATGGCTTTGTAGGAGCGTAAGATGGCATCGTGTTACGGTTAATAAGCACTTGATGGTTGCTTTGCTAATTTTGGTTTGCTTTACTGGCGGCTATTACGTAAACATTTGTTATTAATCGAAAAACCAACTACCGGGATAATGTAAGTTTGATAGTTGGAAAGTTTATAAAAAGTTTGTAAAAATATATAATAAAGGAAATTTCAATATTTTGAAAACTCTGACGCCCAAATTTTTTATATGTAGGCACTTGTATTTGGTATTTTGGGATACTCCAAAAGTCGCATAGTAAAAATTTAACATAATAATATTGCATTTCTTCAGGATATGATCTGCAAAAAGGCATAATAATTGCCTCTGTAATCGGAACTGTGGCTTCTGTCGGTTAGATGTTTGTTCAAGCCCTGTAGATCACGACCAGCTTGATTACTGTGGTTCCCAGGTGTGTGTCCATGCGATGTCACTTTAGAATTTACTACTTTGTTGGATGGGGTATGTCAGGTTTTTAAATTTAATATTGACAACATGTTATAAGCAAATGTGGTACAAATATTGATTATTTTTATTGTTCCAGTTCTTCCTGCTATTTTCCTAGCAATATACATCTGTACCATGTCTATCCGACCGGAACAACATTGGTGTTGGAAAGGCTATGCAGCTACACACAAAATGTACATTTTATTTGTGTCCATGTTTATTGCAATTTTGGTAAGCTGCTGCTATGAGAAATTTTTAATACATTAGCAAATTCACGTATTGTATAAGCCAATGTCACGTTTTTTCAGCTAAATCTCTGCTTTATAATTAACATAGCGTGCATTGTCTATCAAAAAGTGCAAAAATCACGTTCACCGGGAGAAAGCTGTCAACTAAAGTAAGTCGTTAACAAGTTTTTGGAGACCAAAGCTTCAATGCAAAATTGAAATGCTTTCTCTTTGTGGTCGTTATAGAGCCACGGTGAAAGCAACAGCTGTTCTATTCTTTGTTCTTGGCCTGCACAACTTTCACGCGGCATTGGATACTGGAAAGTACCAGGACTATCTTACTATTGTCAAGAGCAGGCTTGGATCCACTCAGGTAGAAAATAGGCACAAGTGAAAAAGTTGAAAATGTCTTTGTTTTCTGAGTGGTATATACATTTTCTTATATAAAACACAGGGAATTGTTGTCCGCTATCTATACTGCTTTTCTTACAAGGAAGTTAACGAAGCAGTAAAAAATGGTTTAACAGACCCAAGACGAATTGGACCTTTGTTCCGGAAAGTAGAGAAAGGAGGCTTATTCATCAACATTTTTAGTCCACAAGTTTTCTCCAAACAGAGTGGTGAGAGTGAGACTGGTATTAATTCTCCTTTGGATGTGTAAAGCTGACAAGCAACAGATTTGAAGGGATATTCTTTTGGAAGATGGCGAGGAATACTTAAGAAGGAATGACGTTAAAATTTTGGAAAGAAAATATATTGTATATTGGTTAAAGTGTGCTTGAAAGCTTGAAAATAAAGCAAATTGTAAAGTTATTAGCAAACCTATAGAAAGATTTCAAAGCACTAATATACGTTTAGACATCATTTTTTAATATATAATTATATGAAGTATATAATGCTTGAATAACGCACAAAATAAATAAAAGCATTTATTAGATGCTCTAGCAATTCTGGCTAGTTTTAACTTTATTGAACGCCAGGATGGTATTTCTCAGTTTTTTGAAATACCGACTTCATAGAAAGTTATGACCATATTTATAAAGTGATGCATTTTCGAACATAATGGTTAGCTTGCCTTATATGGTCATAACTTGCTTTTAGGTCGGTACTTCAAAAAAATGAGAAATATTTGGATAAGATTCAGATATACATCGCGACAGGTATGTGTGCAAAAATGCTGAACACAGGAATAAAACAACTGAACATGAAAAGTTTAGCAAAACAAAGGAACATGTGACGCGACATCTTCCCGTTAGAAGACAAATGTAATGCTTACAAAATGTGAATGAAAAGAAGATTGCAAAATGTTACACCAGGCAGTTCTGCTTGTTTTCAGTTTCCGTTTGCATTGCAGCGAGTCGCTTTCTCCAGTGATCTGTGGACAACACTCAGATTAAAAAACACTACATGAAGGTACGTTTGCTTCAGTTATGACGTAGTACTGTTCCCTGGCAGGAAATGTCTGTTTCCATTTTTTATTCAACTTTCACATGTAACCATAATTTACAATTCATGATATTTACAGCATTATATGTCTATTTTCATTAATTTTTGAATGGTTTTCTTAAATATTATTTTCTGTTAGTCTAAAAGTAATACGATAAAAGTTTCTTAAATTAAGTCATTCTCACATACAAAATATTTCTTGCTTTCTCTTATAGTCTTTCCCGCTGCCTCTGCCATTTTCAAGAAACAGCATAGTAAACACTGGCGTCAGATATTAGGCAGCAAATTGTCTCTGTGTCATTTCGCGTTGTTAAGATCTGTGATATGCTAGATAAGTACAGTTGTTTAAATATATACGGTGGTGGTTGCTTGGGTGCATTGCATTTAAATGATAATTTTTTATGGTAATAATATTTTTTTATTCATATACAAGAGAAGAAACGCGATACGTCAGTATCTGCTTGTGCTACAAATCTTTGCTCACACGAACCGTTTGTTACACAGTTCTGTAGGTAAACAAACCTTCGTGTATTCTTGTGTCTTTTCAGCCAAACACTAATACGTGATTGCATGCTAGTCACACACTTTGTAGTTGCTACGACGAAAAATACGATATATTTTTTCAACTCACCGCAGGACAAAGGTTTTTCTCATATATGTTTTAAGCTTTTTTGATTCATTGATCTATGTGAACGTGAAGGTACTCAGGTAACCTTGTCTAACCATATCGATCCTTCTGGTTTTCACTTTAAGTATGTTTTAAAAATTAATCTGTGATATAAGAGCGCAGCTTGTCCACAACGCGTAAAGCTGACACTACTTTTTTGTACTGGCCCACGTACTACTTTATTATTATACAATAAACCGAAGTATCGAATATTTGCATTTATTGCATTATGTATTGTAAGTTTACTTGTAAATTCACGTTATTATGTCTTGCTTAAGCCGCACCGTGTCAAAAAGATTAAAAAGTACCCGGTTTAGTATCGTTGTTAGCGATAATATCATTCGTTCTGTTAATAGTCAGTAACTAGCAACTCATGAAAACGTTTGCTTACATATTTTCCCTCCATTCTTTATTTTTTTCTTACAAATCTATCATTCTTTCAGGCGGAGATAGAGCTTGGAAAGCGCTTCCTTTCCCTTGCTGCGTATTGATAGTCTCATTCTGATTCTCAGAACGCATCGATCAGTCTCAGATAGAGTAGAGCACGTACCATTCACCTCTCCCATAAACCAACATGCTTGTTTCGACAGCAGAGCGCTCGGAGATTAGACTTGACAAAACGCTGCCTGTGTTTCACTGTGTAACAGGCTTACAAGCAGCGTGTACACAGATGCAGAAGCGACGGCAGTGCTGACGGTAAGAGAAGAGGATAGCGGCAACGACAATGCATACTTTAGAGCAACAGTTTTTTCTATGATTTTAATGTCGTGCAAGTTTGCATTACGCCTACAATTTAGAACATTCATAAATATAAACTCTGCAGTTACAGTCAAGCTTTATCAGAGGTGATTTGAAGTTAAATTAAGGGCTTAAATTCATTGAGTATCCAATTTAGAGACAACTAAATGAGTTCCATAGGCATTCTCTGAAAAATGTAAAAATGCCCATACATGGTACACAGAAAATGTAACCCAATTTTCTGTTCCCAATTACGTTTCTATTGTAGTGTTTTTTGTACTTTTTTGAGCGTACTGCCAGTTGTTATGTAATTTTGCAAATTGGACAAAACTATTATTAGATGTTTGAATCAAAATAAATCATTATATTTGATGGCAACAAATTTATATAGTATAGTATAAAACATGTGAACGGATTCTACTTTCACTAACAATTTCTAGCATTAATGACCAAGGAAGGAAAAAGGATATTGCAGCTTTCTTTCTCCCCTTTTATGCTATTCTCTTACAAGTGTGGTCCGCTTCACACATCCTCAAATCCTCTTTTGCTTCCGCTGCCGCAGAGATCAGAGCTAATGTTGCAGTGTGTGCCATTACGTACATGTATGCTTGTATCCATGTACGAAAGTGTTATAATAATTTGTTGTTTCGCCACATGTTTAGTATGTTTAGCCTAACGAAACAATGAACCGGAAATAATTTACGATAAAAGAATTTTTTGTTTTAAGCATATGCTTTTACGCAATTTACTTATGAATTCCACTTCAGTCAACATCTTAGGTACAACTACCACATTATCTGTGGTGTTTACCATGATCAACACATGAATGCTAATAAAAACGTATGGAGAGGAAACTTAACAAGTTTTTCCCATCAGAGAGCAAAATTCCTTGATTAAAGCAAATACTAAAAGATGTGTTTGTAAGAAGTACATTTATTTGGACTAGTATTTACTTTTTGTATTTACTTATCACGTATTTTACTGTGTACTGCAAAATACGGCCACTAACCGTAACTTAGGAAAGAAGGAATATTATATTCCACTACCACTATAGTTTTTATTAAAAGTGAATGAATGAAAGTGCAAACACAAGACCAATAGTTATAATAGCAAAAATAAATTTATGTTAAAATTTTTTTAATATACTGAATACGACTAATAAATGCTGGTGAAGTATCCTGGTTTTTATTTTCCCACGGAATGTGCAGGAACGTGTTTAATGTTCTTAGTGTTTGGAACTGTATTATAATCTCTTTCTTGTGCTATAAGTAGGTAACGACTACTGTTACTACTACCGTTCTCACAGCAACAATTGTAGTACAATTGTTGCGTGAGTAAAGTAAACTTTGTTAGCTAAAAAGTTTTTAGTAATTGTTTTTAGTTCTTAGTTGCTGATTGCAAATGTATACGTAAAAGTAACAATGGATGAAATGAGAAGGAGAATGAACAAGATCAAACTGAGCTTTTTTAGAGTTTAATTTCTATAAATCAACAGTTTTAGTACACAAATGCATTTTCGTATTTTATGAGATGTTCCAATCAGTGCAAATTTTTAGCGAATCTTGTTTGGTAGCAAATTTCCCCGGATTGGAAAAATTGTTCGTCACTGCATTTTCTTGCGCTGCTGGAGCGAAACTGCGAGTTCATTTTTCAGCATCGCTCGTTTTGACTATGGTAGTGGACATACAATATGATGTGTCATGTTGGGAATGCAATACCATGTATTTCTGCTTACGCATTTTATTTTTTGTCATTCTGGCTTGCTTAACATTTTGCTTATAACACTATACTCAACTTCCAATCTACTGATAATGGTTTGCTATGTAAGCAATCAACGTATTCAATACGTTGCGATACATGTATTGAGCTGATTAGGCACTGAATAAGCTGTTTTGAAAGTTTTAACGTAGTCTGAAATCAACTTGATGGTATAAAAATAAAGTCTACGGATAATGATATTTATTTGTAGCTCTCCTACATCAGAAATATAATTGTGCTTGCCAGCACTTAAAGTTTGAATTAATCATTTATTAGATAATTTGAGAAAATAAATTTCCGAATCTGCATTACACGCTTCATCAAACTATTTGCTCAAATTCATTTACATTTCTAAGACATTCGCAAATATTAAACTACATGCAACACTATGCCTTGATATTAATATAAAGCTTTACATAAGTGAGCTTCTCCTAACAGGTTACACAAGTCGTTCCTTCTCTGCTTTCTCTCTCGTATGCAGTTCAGTCGGATACTCATAAAGTAAGCAGCAACAAATGCTCTCAAACGCAAAAACAGGAAAACGTGTACCTATTTAGATACTAAATTAAGAAGGTCTAATGTTATATTTTAAAAGATTTTAAAAGTTAGTATTATATAAATTGTGTAGTATGTATATACTCAGCTTTCTTACCTTCTATTCGCAATTATTGAAATCAATATTTCTCAAATGAAGTGTGTGTATTTATCCGAAACTATCTTTAGCGAATTGAAATAGCTGTCTATACATGTCATTCATATTACATTTGGAAATAGCAATGTGACAACTTGTCAAAGACTATTAATACGATTGTTTAAGATATTTACATTGTTTCATTACCGGCTACATTGTGAAAAGCATTAAGCTTACTATTACCGTAAGACAACAACAAGCGGAGTAGATTCAACAACTAGCAGAGTTGTGATTGCTACTTAAATATGGATTAGGTATAACTAAAGCTTCCAGGAGAAAGTAAACACAGTCATCGTTTATGAGATTTTTTGAATAGTCCCATAATATTTACAGCATGATCCTAACCAGTTTCACCGCTAGTGTAAAAAATCCAGAGAATACTGTGGGAAAACGAAACAAAGACAAACACATCTACACATTTATCCTTCAACAGTCTTTCTCGTTTCAGGTTCTTTCTACTTCCAAAACACATTTATAAATACATAGCAATCTCCTATCTATTTCCAGACGTAACTGTTGCTCCGTTCTATGCAACAGCCTGAACTAAACTGCCGGAGAAAGGCAAGCAACTCATGGTATCCATGCGATTTTACAACCGGGGGAACTTGCTTCAATCCTTTTACTTGTTGAAGTGTATCACATACTTTTCCAAGCGTATACAAGCAAGCATTTCTTTTGTGGTGAAAAGAGAAGTTGAATTCTGTATTGTTTAGTATCAAAACGAAGCATTTTACGCAAGCCCAAAATTGTACCAGAAATCATAAGCCGTAATACCTGTATGAGTATAGAATTGATTTTTTGAAATAAAGGAAGACAGTAACAAGATAAAAATTTGTCTTTTTTTATCCAATCTAAATCGAATTTTTTGGCACAAAAGGTGAAATCAGAATTTGGAGAATAAAAAATCCAAATGCTCCAAAATGTATCTAATTCTGTGCGTTGCATTCAGTTTTTAAAAATGTCTTACCTTTTCTAATATTCTCTACACCAAAAAGTGTTTACCAAACAAGGAAAAAATTTGGGGATTACATTGCTGGCCAAAAGTATAAATGTTTTATCTAGTTTGGCATACTTCATTTGCCACCATTTTTAGAAATGCAAATATGAAAACAGATCAGAATTTAGTAATCTGCTCACAGTAAATGGAGTTTTTGAATGCGTTGCAAATGATGAGCGAGTACAATGTATTCTCAATGTTATAGACGTAAACTTCTGTAAGCAAATTTATGCAAATTCAATTTTCTAGACACTTTGCTCATAACGCACCTAAATTTAGAACGAGCGGAGTCGTGGTATCCGGTCTCATTTTTTCAAAAATAACAATCTTCTTAAAGTTCAAACAACAAATTACCATCCGCTTACCTTATGGAATCCTGTGAAAACTATACTGTAAACCTTTTTGACGTGTCAAGGTAGGCTTTAAGCTTAACTTGGGGCAATATTCAAATGATATTTTTTGGCTGTAGCACCGCAATGGAATAAAGTAACATTTTGTTTCGTTCATTTTTCTTATAAATTATTGAATCTTTAAACACTGCTGTTACATCTTTGATGTTTGAATTTGTTGTTTGTATCCTTTCCTTTTTTTTACATCAACACAAACACAGTATCTGCTGATCCTGGAGAAAATTGCGAAAATCAAATAATCCTGCACGTGGAGTGGAACCTTATCCTAAAATTTGATAACAATAGCAAATTTATTGTTTGAATGGTAAACACATACATGAGGTTATTGAACCATAGACTATAGACATCATTCTAGAATTTGTCAGTAAAAAGGCTGAAGAACCAGGCTTAGTTATTAAGTTACAATTTGTTTGTATACAAAAATTGTAATGTGGACGAAAAATATACATATTATTATGTTATGTTTTTATTAGTAGTATTTTATAAGTGTCTAAAATTAATAAAATTCAGGTTATCAGTTTAAAAATTTATTTGAGCACTATTTTAGTAAAGATTTGAATCTCAGACCAAACTCCTAAAGCCTAAATGTTTACGACAGTTTTTGCGGACAACTTTTTTCTTCATTTTTGAGTGTAACGCGTGTAAACATGTTTACCTTGTTTTCCCTGCTTCAGTATGTGCGCTTATGAGTCATTCATGGGCAAACACAAATCCCTTGAAGAGAATAGTGCAATTACAGAAAAAAGAAACTCGTTTGTATGGGATATGTTCCCATATCACCCCAACGGGATGCAAAATCGTGTTTCAAATCAAAACGGTAAGCTATGATTACAATATATGACGTTGTGAAGTTTAATATCGATAATTACTTTTCAATTGGTGCTTTATGAAAATCGCAGTATTAAGATAGGTGCTATATGACTTTTCTCACAACTCAATAGGTGCTTATGACTTTTCTCACAAATTACGATAGGTGCCATATGAATTTTTGTGGCGAAATGAGATAAGCTATCGAAAAAATCCGCGAGAAAATTACGCACATTTTGGTACCAAATTCTCATATTACCCCAAAAATGCATGTGGCACCTATCGTAATTTGTGAGAAAAGTCATAAAGCACCTATTGAGTTTTGTGAGAAAAGTCATATAGCACCTATCTTAATACTGGGATTTTCACAAAGCACCAATTGAAAAGTAACCATCGATATTCTCCGTATTTACGCAGTAGGATTGCCAGTCAGGTTCAAGGTCATAATTGTCGTTTGTAATGACGCTTCAAAATACGGTACCAAATTTTGTGCGACTCCAACGGAGCACAAGGTACGGGGGCGACCTGCTTCTTTTATCAAAATCGTTCTGTCATATTATGAATCAATAAATCACTGCACTACACATTGGGTGATTTCTACAAAGTATCTTGCCAACAGACTGATAAATACACGGAGGTGCAAACACAACAATATCAGTACTACTACCTGTAAAGGATGCTCAGCAACGCAAAACTTGTAAAAATAAACAGACAGCAGCATGTATTTCATTTTGTTTGCAGTAGAAAACGGGTAACTTTTGTAACCCGCTGTTTACTATGCTGAGAAATTTAATAAAGCAGAATAACATTCTGTCTAACACTTTGTTGTCAATGGTGCTGCTGAAAAAGTTTTCTTTACTGCTTTCACTTGCAACACTATTCTACATCATACCTTACGCGTTTTGTTAAACTAAAGCATACCCGGCCTTTTTACGAAAGAGAAAGTGAAAGCAGCAACATTGAAGCTGCAGAAGCTACACAGCAATAAAACCTGCCGGAAATGTAAGCAAGATCATGTAAAAAGTTGGATGCAACATTGGAGATCTGGCTCAGAAGCTTGTTGACGCTTGAGCTGGAAACACTTGCTGAGCTGCTGTTGTTGCTCGACTATTTGTGGAAAAAGGCATTTTTGACGGGAAATATAGCATAGTTTCTATACCCGTTTGTGCACCAGGTGTGTTATTATTTTCACGTAATTTCATTCTATTTCAAGAAAATATTGCTACAAATCCAATATTTGTCAAAAGTTTACTATTTATTTACCAAGGTTTGGGAAAAGTAAAGTTTTAAAGGATTTTAAAGACCAAAAAAATTACAAAATTGCAAAAGAAAACCTCAAAATAGTGTTTGTTTGCTTTCACTTTCTCTACGTTTTAATCCAACGCAACAAACCAAAAAAGAATTAGTCAGGAAAGCAAAATATATTATAGTACTATTTGTGTTAATATTTGGCGCTAGTATTGGTTTTCTATAAAACGGTGTTTGTTTGACCGGTTCTTGTACTTATTTTGTTCACCTTGAAAGTTTCTTTTCTCACGTTTTACAATTTGAAAGTGTTTATTTGTATATAAGCATGCATTAAGATTTGCTTAGAATCGATGTGAAACAATCCAGGATAAATCAAATTAACTGCTACAAATTTCATTATTTGTATAGTGCAACACTAAAGAACTTTACCACCATGAAACACAAGTCTGCCAAGTGTTTTTTGGCACGCAATAAAATATCTGTTTTCAAGACACCCAGAGCAGCACGTAGAAAGATTTGCTTTACTTACGTCATATTACTACTGCAGTTTACGACCAACTCTGCGCTCACAGGAACAACTACTTTAAAGAAAAATAGAGAAATAACCACTACAACACCGTTCCTATTTTTTTGTCAACATCCAATAAACCGGACACTGCTGCAGCGGGCATTCTCCGGCAAATAAAAACAGATCAAGTGGTTACCACTACGGTACCAAATAGTAGGGTGTATCAAAAATTGATTTGGAACACAGAGGCTTTGCAGAACACATACGATAATAACACCAACATTGAAAACTTTTTGTATACCAACCATACCAGTAACACTTCCACCGTGAGCAGCAATCAAACGAAAGGCGACGGGCTTTATGAAGTTCCCAATTCCCTAGTGATTGGCTTGTCTCTTGCCTATGGAGCCATTTCCTTTGCGGGAGTGGTGGGTAATCTTCTTGTTCTGTGGGTCGTTGCGGTAAGTATAACTTTTAGTAAAAAAAGGTACACGCATATATAATTTTCTAAAGCGAATTACAAGTTCCAGCTTAAGCACAAATAAATCATCCTATTCGGATTTACCCATAATCATGTTAGCCCAAATCAGAAAGCTTTTAAATATTTTTTGTAAAAGCTTTTCCCAGGAGATAAAATGGAGAGCTATATTTCATAAGACACCATGCAAATTTTGGTAGGCTTTTGTAAGCCTAGAAAGTGAAGTCGGTCGCAGAAATGTACCAGATTTTGTAGATAATTTTCCGGTGTCATTCCTTTGTACAAATTAAAAACTGACAAGAGGCTTTTAGCTTTTACACGCTGTCTCCAGGGATGACAAAAACGCATCTTTTTATTAAATCCCATTCTAGACGGAAATCGTTTATATTGAATTTCCGAAATGTTCATAAGTGCCTTTTTAATGCACTCTATTTTCTATAACTGCTTAAATAAGGTTGTCACATTGTCCCATTTTACTTGATTGTTCGACTTTTGATATTTGGGTCCAGAAAAACAGTTTTTACCACTGCAGTAGAGTGAATATTAAACTGTACTTTGACAAGTAACACGGGTGAAGGTTTATACCACGTTAGTATTCTGTGTTGCTTTTGTATTTTAGTTTTTGGGTCAATATCAAGTTTCAGTTACACGATCCCATGTTGAGTAACTGCATGCATAGTTGAGTATTTGCAAAGGATTGACACAAAAAGCGAGAATAGGGGAAAAGGATTGAATTTCGGTTTGTAAAGGGACAAGCCTCTTATAATCTTACCAACCACAAGAACTGTTTCCTAACAATAAGTTTGATATGATGTCAATCCCTTTACAGTTTTTTAAATACTTGTGTACTTAAAAACATATTTCCTAATCTAACTTGTTAACGTTTCTTGTATTTTGCATTGGCTTGTTGTGAAAAAAGAAAATGATAGAATAAGTACAAGTAGGCTGTGCAAAAAGCAATTTTCCAATCGGATGCTTTAAATGCGACAATAAAATGAAGTTGGAAATGAAGCGTAGAACTACGTTCTAAAGGTTCTATATATATGCTTCGACACAGAAAAGCGCATTCAAAATCGTTTTCTTACACACGAGAAAAACGTCGTTGCAAACGCCAGTAGTTAATGAATGAAAAATGCTTTTTATCTTCAGGTCTCCCAAGATATGCAAACAAAGACAAACATTTTCATAGCCAATTTGGCCCTGTCGGATGTAATCATTGGCTTGTTTGCCATTCCATTTCAGTAAGTTTCAGAAATAGTAATTTATTATGTGTAAAACTTTCGCACCATTTACTGCAATCAATTCATACTTATAATTTAAATGCTGAGCGTGTTCACTAAACTTTTTGCTCGCTGCTAAGTGTTTTTATAGTGATTCATAATTTATTTAGAGTTGCGTAAAGCTATAGGTAATTTTTACTGGATTTCACAGTGTTCTAAACAGCTAAATAGCTCATTACAAAACACAAACCTATTGACTATGTTTTTGGTTTAGTTTTGTAAATTGAAAATGTAGTGTTTATGGATTCTGCTGTTATATGTGTTTGTATATATTATTTTGCATTTTACTACAAACGTGATGATTTTGCAAAGAAATGTTTGACGATGAAAAGTTTAGTAATTGAATTGGAGAATTGTTGGGCGCCAATGCTTGCTAGCTAATTAGGCATCAGGCAAGCAATTAATAAGCTTGTATAATGTTGAATGAATTTTGACAGATTTCAAGCAGCATTGCTGCAACGCTGGGATCTACCTAATATTATGTGCGGATTATGTCCGCTTGTGCAAGTAAGAAATCCAATTCATTTTTATAACACAGTATTACCAATACCAAGCTTACAATTCCTTTTGGCATAAGGCCAACTCATTCTTAGAACTCTGTATTGCTTTTATTTTCATATTTAAATTTTAAACAAGCACAAAATTATATGATTTATTGTCTTTCATGTTTTTAATTTGAATCTTTTTCTAATAATTATTGCCATACAACTGATCAAAATTACATATTAAAGAAGAATAGTTTGGAATTCAGATTTTATTGTAATTGCAATACATACTTACTTAGCGGAAACAAATCTGTTTCAGGGACAATTAGTCTGAGATCAGTATTTTTTGGACAAACTTTCACTGTAAATATTTTTGTTCGACAAATTGTTCCCACAAGCAAATATTGTGTTAGAAACGGCTCGTTTTGGCTGTTGACTTTGCAAATTGAGTTTTAAAAACCAAACCAACTATACAAAATTGTTCCAAGAATTCTTGCTGCAAGAGAAAAAATTGTGCACGGCTACGTTCTTGGGGTAAATTAGTAAACTCCCGGCGCACTATGCTTGTAATTTCAGCAAACATTTCCACTCAGATTTATTCGAGCGTACTTTTCAATTCACTTTTTTGTTTTTACTTTCCAATTAAAAAATTGGACACTGCATATGGCAAACCTTAATAGAAAACATGTTTAAAATCTAGCAAAAAGTAAAAAAGTTATCATTCAATTACTTCAGGTAATCAGTGTAAACGTGAGCGTATTTACATTGGCAACCATTGCACTGGACCGCTACCGCGCAATTCTTTATCCGTTTCGGGCTATACAAATCACGAAACGGGAGTTCACTGTAACAGTAATCGGCATTTGGTGTCTCAGTATTTTTTTCGCAATTCCTCAAGTGGTTGACTACAAGTAAGCCAAATTAATATATTCTTAGATGTACTTTCTATCTGTGAGCTTTTTTGCGTAAACTTATGCGGGCTATATTATTAAACAAACACAAAAATTTACAAAATGAAATAATGTTTTGTTTTTAAATGAAAAGTGTCGTGCAAATAGATGATGGCAGAGGTGGCATGAAGGACTTCTGTGCTCCAAATTACTTTTCTCACACATTTCGAATAAGCTACAACATAGGACTAGTGGTTGTGCAATACTTTTTTCCTCTGCTGATAATTTCCGTGGCGTATGCCTTAGTGGCAATTCAACTTTGGGGACATAGTTTACCTGGAAACAAAGAGGCTACAAGGGACATTAATGCTGTGCGGAATAAAAAGAAGGTACGAAGCTATTATTATTTGTAAATTTGTAAATAACCAATAAGAAAAATAAGCATTTAAGCATAACAAGATCTATTGCATAAAAACAAATAACAATTTCTAGCCGTTTATACGTATTTTTAGTATTTTGCAAAACGCAAACAAGTAGAATACAAAATTTTTATTTTTTTTTATTTTTAACAGGTTGTCAAAATGTTGCTTGTTGTGGTTGTCAATTTTGGAGTTTGTTGGCTTCCTCTGCAGCTTTATAACCTTTTACAAGGGATTACTACCATTAACGAGTAAGTTACTTATTGCACGGCATTGGACAAAAACATAAATTATTGAGCTCTTGAAATGTTACAGCTTCACACGTTTAAAAAACCGTTTTTCTTAATTCTTACATAAAAGTTATATTTACACTTAAATATATACCGTTACATTATATTAATTAAATTGCAAGCAGGCAAGTCAAATAGGTAACAACAAAAACTCCGGACGGACAGGGAAATTATTATGCGACTCGGCGACGGCGTCGCCAGGATTTTTTGGCCAAAATCCAGAGTTTTTTTTAGAAACTCGGGATTGTTTAAATTTTAAATACCCCTCGGGGCGAAGATTTTTTTTCATTTTTTTCGGCATTCTTTCTTGAATACTCGGGTTTTTTAGAGATACGAGTTTCCCGAGATTTTGTCGCCGACCAATTAAAAAGAATTTCCATGTCCGATCTCGTGTAAATATGTAATACTGTTGGTAAAGCGTACGAGTGCATGAACCATGAAGTGAAAAAATGCATGCAAATTCATAAGTGCGTAAAAACCGTAGCATAAACACAGCAAGGGCACACACGCGTAATCAATTTGTATATTGTAATTACAGGTATGAATACATCAATATCATTTGGTTCAGCTTCCATTGGCTGGCCATGAGCCAATCTTGCTACAATCCAATTATCTATGCAATGTGCAGTGTAAGCACAATTTTGGACCATAACCTTTTAAAAAGTTTCTTTTTAAAAACTGTTGTTTTCATTAATTAGGACAAATTCAAGCAAGCATTTAAAAAAACGCTACCCACCTTCCTGCAAAAATGGATTAAAAGGTGGGAAAAAGCTGCTCCCAACGATAAAACGTTAGAAATGGAAATGAGCCGTATTAACGGGGTACTTTGATTTGACTTACTTAAAAACACAGTATTACTGTCAGAGTGAAATTAAACAGCTAATTTGAAATGAAATGCAGAGTCGTGTTACCACCGTAGAAAAAATCAATCTGCCAAAATTATTGCCCAAAGAGAAAGCCATGAGTTTGGATATGGGTTTAATTCCAGACCATACTCCAATACAAACACCAGCACCTGATTTTCTGACTTGCAATCGCATTACCACCAGAACTTTGGTTACTGTGCAGTATATCAATACCTGTACTGCAGTTTCTACAATGTAAACATATCTTCTAAATAAACTCAAACAAAATCTTCTGAAACGCAAATTTTCAGAGAATTTATCAACTCAACTAACTATATGGTAATATTACAAGGTATGAAAAACTGGTTTTAGTAATAAATACAAAATTTTAACATCTTTTAAGACTCGTAGTAACTTTAATTCCTATTACATACTAAGTGAAAACATGTATTATAAAATAACCTGAAACATGTGAATTCCGAATTGCAAATCTACTAGAATTAATCTGTACTAAAATGTTTAATAAAGACGTGATTCTTATTCAGAACCTACTTATAATCTAATTTATTTTCATATCAAAGAAAATTTACGCAAAAATCCAATTTTATTGCATAAAGAGATTCTATGTGGTTAATGTGGTTGTGGTTCATGGAATTTTTTGTATATTAAAAGTACTACTTGTTGCTTTTATTTTCACATAATTTTCATTTCACAATTTTTATGCGAACGAACAATTTAAAGTCAACCAAAAGGAAAACCAAAAGTGAAATTACCGTACCCGCCCAAGTCCGGTGGCAAATGCTGAGGAATCAAAAAATAATTTAAATGTGAAAGTTAGCAACTGTGTTGTAAAAAATGCAGACTATGTACGCAAAATGTTTTGTTGCAAGTTTTCTTTTCCAATGTTCATATTCAGTAGCATCCTCTTGTAACTTTCAGTATTTGTGTTTGGGTATAAGTTATAACGTGTGACCAGTAGTGACCATGTGCACCTAGTAGGTTATAAATAGGCGAGATTGCCTTCTACATGCATCTCAAGTAAAAGTTTTGTCACGGTCGGCGTTGCATTCTGTCCGACAGATCAGCCGTGTCTTCAGTTTCACCCAAGATAAAATAAGCAGCTTCAGTGTACGTTTCTACACATTCATCTACCTACACAAACTAAACGACCCATCACCCGTACCACCACCTCTGTATCACACGATCATACTTTACTAAAGTTTGCATCATCCCAAACTGCGACTATGCCCAAACTTTTGGTAATTTTAGTTTATGACTGTCCCATTTTGCCAAACGTGTGCGCTATTATAAAAAATTTTTACCCTGATTTCAATGACACTATTGCGCAAACTTCCTTTTGATGAAGAAGTAAAAAACTGGATTTCACACTCGGACTTGTCACCAAAACCACAAGTTTGTAGCTAAAGGTGTTTCGTTTCATGTACTCATAGAAATTCCAAACTCTTTTGAAGCTTTCTCAAAGTATTTTGGCCTTGATACTTGCAATCCTTGAAAAGTGAAGCTTAAAATTTTCAATACATTTGACTAACATGCACTTTGCAGTAATGGAAAAAGTTGTTGGTTTAGAGACTGAAGATATTGTGTGTCCGACCGTCAAACCTTCCGTCTTTACTACAACAGTAAAATATTTTTTGCGTAGCAGCAAACATCATTTAATGGTTTACTACGGATGTTTACTACTTTTTTACACATGTTTTGCAACCACAATGAATGACGATCATTCCACCAAGTAAAATCACATCTAATGCGTTTCATTTTTCTTTAGGTTACTCAAACAAAATGACGTTACGTGCATTCAAAAAAAATTTCATTGAATTTTTCGACGCAAATCTGTACTTGAAAAGCTTTTTCAAACTTTGCGTAAAACTGGTTGAGCTATAGAAATATTACTGGTGTGCATAACAAAACCTCTATGATTTCATACATGAATATGACTAAAGTCAACAAAATTGACTGAAAATAGCAAATAAAGTATATGTTTACGCCACATGTACACATTGACAGCGATAACTTTCCCCCAAAAAAATTCCTTTATTAATATTATGATTATGACGAAATAGCTATACCAACCGACTTGTTATAGGTACAGAATATCCAACAGTCTTCACTAAATTAAACATGATTAAGTGGTCTATTCCAGCTGTAAAAGTTGACAACAACAACTGGCTTGTGCACCTTGAAAACAAACTTTCTTCAGGAACGCAAAACTATTTTTCTTTCAGTGTAGCATAGACATAGCACAGCAAAAAACAAAACATTAAAGTTTTGCGTGATGTCTTTTTCTGTCTAAAACGCCATATTCCAGACAAACAGCTTTTCTTTGATGTGGTAAGAAATTTTTACAAAACGATAACTAAATTTGTTATAAGCTATAAAAATTATTTTGTTGCGCAATTTTTTCATAACTTTTTACCACCGTCACTTATATTCCTAGGTGCTCTAGGTGCCACACATATTTATGTGCTTGATTAAGAAAATACAGAAAAATGATACAGATACAAAAGAAAATCTATGTGTGGTGAACCCGTATTTTAGCAAAGCAAACACATCAACCATATTAAAACTTCCAAGGACAATCAATGCTCTGCTTTTGCATATCCCAGCATCATTGGAACGGAAAGGTAAGGAAAGTATTGTGGTCATTAGAGTATTCAAATGGGGAAAGTTGTTTCAACAGTGTTTCTTGCTGAAGTACAGAAGGACGTTTACTAGAATGTTCTTCATTAAAACAGCAAAAAATTACCTAAACAGTAAATAAGATCTATTTTAGGACAATCAAACTGTATTTCTTAAAAGCTATGGTGGCAAAAGGAGCAAGTTGTGACTCTGATTTTACTCTTCCAAAAACTTCGAAAGAAATAACTAAAAATAGAACTTTCACCCGAAAACATGTCGCGCATAATACTAATGTTTAAACTAACGTTTTTTTGTTTTGCATGAACAAATAGTTTGATTATTCTGGCATTGCGTTTGTGTTAATACAGATATATGTACTATCACTGACTTGATTAGCAAATCTATTTTTAAACTACAAAAATTAATGCACGTGTAAAGATCGTTTGGTTCCTTTTGTAAGTCTCATCAATGAGGAGCAAGGTAATCTAATTAAACTCTGAGAAAATATACTTGCAAACGTATTTTTTGTTTACTTTACCGTACCTTCCCCCTTCTTGGAAGCAACAGAAGTCATAACAAAGATGTGGAAATAAAGTTGATAGTAAAATGTCGAAACCTTCACGGCTTAGAAACGTATGTAAACCGCTTTTAAGACGAACTGAAAGGAACTAATAAAACCGAGATAATTTTTAAGTAAACAAAACCAAAAAAAATTCCAAGTCTGCTTGAATGACTACATAACGAGATTCCTCTATTTCTACTTGGCTCATTAGTACAAACCTTTTGACGTATATTTTGTATACCTAAGTCTTTTTCGTTGGGATAACGTTTGTTGCTATTTTGCATGCATAAGATTTTGCTGTATAATTGCGCGGATAAATAACCATTTTCCTAACTGAGTTTGCATGACTGAGTTTATATTTTCTATCAAGGCCGAAAATAGTTGATCATACTCAATCAAAATGTATCGTCATATATTTCCATTCCAATATCAATTGATGCGTGTCAAATCAGGCTTGCATGTCAAATGTATTTCCCTAATGAGTGTTTGCGTTAACTGAGCTGAAGCATGGGTGTTTTGCATTAAAAACTGTTTTGAACAATTGATCAGCCCTAAAAATTTTTTTTAAGAAATCGATAATGAACTTGTTTTCATTTTAATATGCATATGGTGTCTAGACAGAAAAGTTGTAGTACAACATTTCAAAAGGATTAGTGTGCGATATTTTAATGGTAAACAAAATTAAAATACATGTTTTGATGCAATTTCTGAAAAGACGCAAAGTAAGGATTCCACCCAATCAAAGTGCTGCTTTGATTCTCCTTTTGTGCTTAAATCATTAATTTGTAGCATTTATGACGGAAAATATTTTGCAAATGCAAACGAAGAATAAGCGTATTTATCAAATTTCAAAATGCCAACGACCCATTTTAATAAAAAAATGTTTTTGAATGGCATAGAATTAGGAAATGTATGGAAAAAGTGTAAACATATGAAGAATTTAGAACATAATGCGTTCAGAAGTTTATGGTTGCTTGAAACAGCTTAAACACTTTGGCTTTTTAAATTTTGCTCAAGTGTCACAATGCTTTTTACAATCAAGTGGCTATTCATTAAAACTGGTTTTCCCGAAAGTACAAAAGTTTCCCTTATTCAATAGGCTGTAATGCCAAACAGTGGCAACTTGTTAGCAACTTTTCAAATCTGTTTACTTTCTAGTAATTTTAAGGTAAACTTGGTTGCTTGTTGATATTGAAAAGGAATAAAAAAGAAGAACCACGCCATAAACTGAATGTATAAAGAAATATTTGAAACGAGTTGTTGTGATAAAATAAGATGCTGAGATGGAGCCCTGAAACTTTTAATGAGTCAGAGAAAGCAGTAAGAAAAATTCTACAAAAATGATCTGAGAGGTAGCGAGAGGTTGGAATGGGCTCAGAGATGTAAAGAGAAATGGCCAAAGAGACTAGGGTAACTACTGGTTTTTTCACCTCGTCGTAATGGAAAAGCATAGAAAGCTTTGGTTCCTATTTTATAGCGCTAAAGAGATACTAGACACATGACAAATGTCCTGCACATTTCAAAATTCAAAATTAGAAGCGTGACAAATATTTAGTAGAACAGAAATGATGCAAAGTTTTTAAGCCGGCAATGATTTTATTCAATTTGATTGATGTCTGAGAATCAAGGTTGTAAAATCCATGTACCCCATCAACAATGCTTAAGGTCAACTTTTTTATGTCATTGTCAACCAATGCCAAGTAAAAAGCTTTTAATTTGTTAATGTTGATATGAAATGGCAACCAGCACAAACTCCGTTACTCTTGCTTGTTGCCATATAGGGTACGCTCATTGCATAGATTTTATACGTGGAGAAAGCACTACAACATGCTAGACTGTGTTTTGCCTTTTGCAAATACTTTTAGGTTTGAACTTCTCTTTCAGTTTTATAAATGTATGAAAAATGGAAACTCTGGGCTAATGTGTGCGTAATATTAAGGGTTGGCAGCAAAACATGTGAAAAGGATTTTATAGAATTTCTATATTTTAATGCGAGTTAAAACTTTGAACCGTTGGCTCTTCTATTATTTTAGCAAGTTTTGTAATTTAGACTATCGCAAGAAAGTTAGCAGCTCTCCCTCCCCAAAAACAAGTTATTATTGGTCAATGACCAATGGTCATTGATATGTTCATGTTTCATGTTCTTTAAAAAGAAATTATTGTATACATATTCAACTTTCTTGTGACATCTAGTGTCAGTTTTTGCTTAGTTCCAAACTCAAGTAACTTTGTTAGGTTTCAATTTTATTATAAATTGGGCCTAGCTTATCAAGGAAATAAGTTTCATGTTCCCGCACTTTTGTATTCCACACATAACCGCAACCAAAAAATTGCCTTACACACACACCACATCACTGTTTGCGTTCAAAGGCTTTGAAAGGCTTACAAACCTGAATATCCAATAGGATTAGTATTCAAGCACGTGTATGACACACAAATAAAGTGATTTTGTAAAAACCTTGGTTTCATGCCGCGGCACTCACTACATTCTAGATTCCATATAGTACTACGGAAGCAAGTTGCTAATTAAATTAAACCAGCACTCAGGGATTAAAACAATAAAACACAAATATTAAATAGCTAGTTACACAACATAATAAATTTAAATGCACTTGTATTCCACATAAAAAAAGGTTACCATACTCATATCAGAAGCTTACAGATTATAAAAAGAAAGTTGTAAGAATGAGTTTCATATGCACATCATTAACAACCAAGAGCGTTGTAACAGTATTGAGCCCAAAACACAAAGTAAATTACAGTTTACATTGAAGCGTGTTGTCACTCAAAACCGCCTTGCCAATGTAAGCAGCATACATTCATACTAAGTAAAATTCAATAGAATGTAGATTTTCCTTACTTAAATCAGAAAACTCTCTTGCCAACCCAACTATGGTAAAAGCAGAAAGCCAATTCTTTACATAATATTTTCTAAATAATTCGCTTTAATCTAATAATATATTCTTAATTTAATTGGAAATAATTGACTTGACTAGACTTGCAATTTGGTTCTACACAAAGCAAAATCTGCAATTTGTATGTACGAAATGGCAATTATTGTTGTTCTATTTTTAGACCAGGTTCTGATCAACAACAACAACAACAACAAAAGTAAAAGGCAAGAAAAATACAAGCTCATAGTGAAGGTATATGATTTTTAGGGTAGACAGCTTTATTTTAGAATTGAGACGCAATAAAATTGGTTCTAACACCGTGCTAACTATGTTCGTGTACGACCTCTAAACATTAAACCCTGAATGCCTGTAGCGTACCCAAAAACGTCTCTCCCTTTTAGTTTGCTCTCTTTTGTTTATCTAACTAAACCGGCTTTATATTTTACACCAAATCCCACAACAAAGAATTTGCATTTTAGGTTAATTCGCAATTCAACCCACAACATGAGTTTAAAAAGGAAAAAAGGAATGCTTTTAAGCTGTCGTGAATACAAACTACATTTTAAAACTTTCACCTAAAATCAGTGAAGTGGCGTTCAACCTGGCAAGTATCTACAACATGTGTGACATTGTTACGTTGAACTGCGTGGGAAGCAATTTGGTAGAAACTTTTTTCATTTCCTATTTGCGTATTACCAACCATGCTGCCGCTGCCTACCGCAGCCATTAATGCACGTGGTGCTTATTAGTAAACAACAACTATAAATCCCATTGAGAATTTGAGCTTTGTTCTCTTTTCTCCTGGAGTAGCTCTCTCCGCAAATTCCAGGTTCAAAAGCAAATACCAAACAAGTGTAGCACTCCAGTTTCTCTATTGCCAAGTGGAGTACTCTGAGGAGAGCCATCAATTTCCATTTTACGAATTAGCGTACAACCTCTCCATACCTGTCTGGTAAAATAAAATAAAAACCTTTTTAAACTTCAATTTCATATGAATAAAGCCCAGGTCTCTTTTGAAAGCTAGTACTAATATCCATGTAGACGGGAAATGGGAAACCAATTTTAGTAGCTTTAATTTTTTAATTTTAATCGTAAACAAAGTCAAATTCCGTCCTCAAGTCATGGTAGATAAATCAGAGTCAGAGCATATAGCGGAGCTTGCACTCGCTTTGATTTTGAAAAATATTTGAAAGCCTATACTTGATTGCATGGCCACTTGTGTCAAGTGAAAAGCTCTTGAGTTGTATGAAACTTCACAAAATGTAAGTATTGTAATTAATTCTTGACATTTCCGCAAAAAGCTGTTGGGATGAGTGTCGGCTGTAAACATTTTTGTAATATTCAACTTCACAAGTGTAGCCTTGAAAATACATGCTTGATCCTTGCATACATTTTGTCAAAAATCTGTGTTTATCAAATTTTCTGCTCCATTTTTTTTGAATTGCTTCTTTGTGAAATTTGGAACGGCGGAATAATTCCCGTTTTAGCAGCTAGGTTATGTGCCACCCTCACGTTTTAAGGACTATACTGAAAAAAATACAAAACCTTCACAGTCAGACCTTGTCTGTCAAAGCCGCAGGGTAGTCCGTAGCACTATGAGGGCTGTTTGGAAAGGTTTTATCAGCACAGGAATTCCCAGAGTAACGGTTTGTGAGAATGCAGTTACGCTCCTGATTTTACTTTCACATGCGTGATATTTTTGAGGTGGTAAATATTAAAGTGTTTAAGAAAAGCAACAAGCGGAAGATCTAGGTGACAGCAAAAAAAACAGAACGTACAAAGAAAAGCGTAATATTATTTGCTTAAATCCTGCGTGGGTTGACGTGACAAATCCTAATCATACTTTCTCCAGAAATACATTTAATATGCACAGTATAGTCATGTTTCAACATATGAGAAAGATTTTCCGATGAATACTTGACTGTTGGTGGTTACATTTCATTTAATAAATGCTCCAGCAACATTCATCATATTTGTAGCATTTGACTTTCACTGTATACATACATTTTATTATGTAAGCGCAGCAATATTTACATAAAATTTACAAAGAATCACGCATGTAAACATGTGCCTTATATTAGGAAGTGTAGTAAAGCTGATTTCCCCATTGTGCATTTCAATACTTTACGTTTTCATTAATTAGCAGTATTGTTCCAATCCTACCTGGGAACATAGCAGGGGAAGCGGCTGGCTGTAAATAAGGTATTGTAGTATTTTTCACGTTTATATATAATTTCGCAGTAATGCGCTAGCAGAGTTACAAAACATAGCTATAAAACAAAAACCGTTTATAAAAAACTTACTTTTCTAATAAGTAATACCTACATTTTATCTCTGATACAATAGACACGTTCGAATTCAAATTTACCCACTATCTTGTAGAGCATCTACTTATTATTCGCAGCTAACCCATATATGTTTACAAGCACTAGCAGTCACAATGAATAATGATATAGCATTATAAAGCAGTAAAAAGTAACTGTAGATATAGTTTCGCTTTCTCCACGTTTTGTTCATGGAATGCTTTCTCTTTCGCTTTCCCCACGTTTAGATGTTTTCCGAAAAAAGTGAGTTGCTCTCATAAAAAGAATTTACTGAACCAACGCAAAAACAAACTGCATTCCATCGACATCTACAGTCAAAAAATGTGAATACAGGCTAGATGAAATCTGATATATGAACATTCTGAGATTGCTGCAAAGATGTCACGGGTTACAATGCTTTCTTTGTTCATCTAACTAGTAGCTTGTTTTATTTAGCAACATACAAAAAACAAAAAATCAAAATTGTCAACGGCTTTTACAAAGCGTGTCATCTTGAGTGCCCAATTGTGTCAAACCCCTGCGACAAAACTTTAACTAATAGGATTTGGATACTAAAACAAGTTATGTGAGCGGTTTACTTGTTCAGGCATTTTACTATTTAAATTTGCGGTATGTTAGCTCAGCACTTGCATAACATTTGGAGTGTTTATGTACACGAACATTAAAAGCTGAAGACTGCACAATAATTACAAAAAGTATATTAGGTGTTCTTATTCAAAAGTGCAATATGTTATTTAGGCAGTATGCCAACCAGGCCTAGACAGAAAGCCAGACATATTGTAAGTTACGTTAAACACTTTTTTTTTAAAATGTGCTCTAGACTTTTGAATGCAATACAAATCGATCAAAACTTTTCATGATAAAACGGATAGTGGTTTTGGACAGATAATTTTTTAAGAGAAGTTTAAACATATTCCACATAGTTGGCAACTTTTATATAAATTTACATGACTTTTAAATGGCTAGGGCTGAACTCGCTTATGCAAATATAACTTGAAGAAATAATTGAATAATTTTTTTGAAATTACACACATGAATGTTTCATGATTCTCAATAAAAAAAAGTTAATGTTTTTGCTGTCTTTTAAAATATGCAAATTGTACTGAAGATTTTGTAAAAATTGGTCATAAATTTGTACACATCCTTTGAATAGCTTACCTCATTAGGTGTTTTCTCATTTTCAATTTATTCTGCTTAATAAGGTGCACAAGTATTTGCGTTGCGTTTGAGAAAAAAAATTTGTTGAACAAAAATTGTTCACTAAGAATATGATATGAAATAAGAAACTTGAAAAACATTTAAGTATACATTTATCTTTTTGAGTTGTCTTAAGTTTACAAACATATTTGGAATTTCCATGATTAAACTTTTAGTTCTGCAGGTAAGATATTATTATAACAGTTTTGTCAATGTTTTTCTCTTGTAATGTTGAAGCTATAAATAATTTATACTTATTTATAGATATACCAATAATTATAAGTTTTAAAGTTATAATCACTTTTTGAAAGAAATTTTGTGTTTTGCCTAATGTATATTTATTTGAATTGTAAATATATAACATAAATTGTAAAGTATTGAGCAACACAGTTCAAAAAACTTGATGGCTTCTAAAATTAAATTTGAAAATATTTCTTTTTGTTATTTATAAAATAATTTTGGCAATCTATCTACCTAAGTTTGGGCATGATTTGGAAGCTAAAACGAAAACTAAAATACGTAAATAGAATTTTCTTAAACAAGAAATATCAAATTTAAAACACGACTTGGTAACTTTTTCAGAGGCTTTGACAATTCTCATGAAATTTTCACAAATGCGCAATTCAAAAACAGTTTCTGGAATAAATTAATCAGTAGCAATAGACAATAATGCTGGCGTATTTTCGGCGTTATACATTCTCTTCAAAAATTATACTTGCTCTGGCTCAACGTCTTTTTAGGAAAGAAATTAATAGGTGCATTGTAGGAATATAAAGAAGTTTGAGTTTTCAGCATTCTATAAACTTTATTGGTAGTACTAGTTTTGGTTGGGCTTCCTGAAATAGTTTAAAGCTAAAATGTATATCAGCAATACAAAGCTGATATGTAAGTAGTCGAATACCTTAATTTGGTGTTGTTCACTTACGACTTATAGCTTCCTCAATACCCGGGTGATTTTATGTGGTGAGCATTTTACTAATTAAAGGTGCCAGACGTTTGCACTTATATTTAAATAAATTAGCATTTTGCATACTAAAGTTGAAAGTTTGAAAGCAAAGAACAGAGTTCTGATAAATTCCTAAGAGACTGTGTTGCTGTGAAAGCATTTATTACCTTTGCACGCAGCAAATTTAATATTTTCTGGACAAGTTGCCTACGTATTTTTTCACTGCATAGTGCAATGAAAAGTGAAGAAAGCAAGCTCCATGCACCAAAATGTTGAAATAGCTAACCTCCTATAAAACATTTTTTGTCATTCATTTGATCGTGCAGAGTGCAAACTAGGTAATTGATTTAGTGTGCAGTATAATGAATTTTCCGCACGTGGCATAATTGTCAAAACAGTTTGTTTGCTGAAATACCAAAAAGCACTGCTACTTCAGCGGTATAGCATATTAAACCATAACGCCACATCAGTTAAAAGTTGAAAACAATGAGCTATTTAAAAGCGAAAAATGTAAGCCAATGACAAAAAGGTTAATTTTTGCTTCTATAAGCTGCATAATATTTGTGAAAAAACGCAAAGCTTATGTAGACACAAAAAAGTTGTAAAAATATTGTTAATAGAAAAACTTATACAACCTTTCTCCAAAACACACAGGACAAATAAATTTACTTCATAAATTATTTTGTTGACTTAGCATGAAAATAAAAGCTACGTAAGCTTGTTTAATACTGACAACATTTTTAAAAATAGGCGTTATTTTTTTTTAACAGGTAAAAATTCTCAATTGTCAAGTATATCAGTTATAAAAAGTAACAAGCACGAAAGCTACCCGATAATTGTTTTTCTTTTGGTCACTTGGAGTGAACAGGAATGACCTCAATCTATTATAAAACGAAAAAAAGTATGAGAAGACTAGGCGTAGGCAGGACTATAAGAAAGAAAAACATTCATTATCTTCGTCGCTGACGACAGTCGCGTTAGCTCAATTTAACATGTATGGACTATATTTCTAGCCACAAGTATTTTTCCAGTGTTTTGCTTTCCTTCTTCTGAAGATAAAAATATTTTTTATAAGGTTTACATTTTACTGTCAGATATTCAAATAGTCAAACTATTTTGTAATTTTCGATTGTTAATGGTTTTGAAAATTATTCATATTTTCAAAGGAATAATTGAATGGCTCTAACGAATAACGCAATCTTTGGTTGTCAAGATCAAAGTATCGTAATTATTTGTAAAAAATATTATAGTTGCGGACAACTTGTCTGTCTCCAATTGCGTTTTTGCCAGGCGTTTTTTGAAATGGGCACATGCGACATTGTGAAGCGTTAATGATAAGTTTAAAAATATATAAATACAATCATAAGCTTTCGCTCAAAAAGTACTGCTGACATAAAAAACGAATTAAAACTAAATCATCTGCCGCGTTTTTTATACTTCGGTTTGGAATTTCAAAAAGTCCATTATAGCAACGAACAAAGATTGCGTTATTCGTTAGAGCGATTCAATTTACTTTAGACAATTACCAAGTTTAGCGTGTAAGTTTATGCTTTGGATTATTTTTACCCAGTATTATATTTCCATGTTCTATTTTCAGTCAGAACAATACACATTGCATGCCTATCCATCTGAATTTCTGCTGCCCACGTAAGCTACAAAAGAAATCAGGAAAACGTGTTTTTACCGGTTATTAGTAGTAACTACGTGACGTTGAACCTAGGCAGTTGGGTGAAGGAAAATATTTTACATTTCTTAAAAGCACGTTTGAACAATGAACTGTGAGAAATTCTTAGTAAATATTTGTAAATAGCATATCCAGCGTTGATAAATACGTACTTACGTTTCTGCGTACGTTGCCCTTGTTAATCCTCTTTTGTAAAAAAGGGTTGGGGCTTGAATGAATGCCTGTGTTTTAATAGCAGGTACCAGTGGAAATTTTAAGCTTTTTCTAAATTTAGAAAAGGTTGAGCTTGCTTTTTGATAAAAAATATAAAATCGGTTTAGTGTAGTTGTAAGTGGGGAGGTAGAATGAGCAAGAAAGGATCAAACAGTGTAGACTTTTTAAACCAAGTGCTTGGCATGCTTGAGTGGGTAAAACAGGGTAGTGGCGTTAACAATAACTCAGCAGTGAAAAATTCAGCAATGGAAAATAAATTAGAAATGGCGTTAAACCAACTGCAAGAAAAAGACCAACAGTTAAAGTTAGCTCTAGAGGAGAATTCCAAACTAGATGAAAATTGTAAAAAGCTACAAACTCAAGTGCAATGTTTACAGGGACAGTTAGAACGTGAAAAGTGGGAACGATGTCATGCAGAAATAAATTTGAGGGAAATTAGTAGAGAAATGAGTAGGGTTTATGAAAGAATTGATGAAGTGATTAAAATAGTTGGGGATAATGAGAAAGAAGAGAGTGAGAATTTAGAAGAAGACGACGAAGTTCAGGTTATTGGAATAAAACGCAGATGTACAGAAAATAGTCCCGGGTATGAACAAATTTGGAAAAAATTGGCTGAATTAAAAAGTATGATGGAAGAAAAGTGGAAGAAATGTGAGGAATTTGAACAAGAGACTAGAAAAGAGTTAGAAAAAGCTAAAGGATTTGTGCAACGGATAAAAAAGATGATTAGACAAAAGGTTGAGTTGGAACAAGAGGGGAGAAAATTGGAAAATGAAAAAAAGCTGATGACACAGGAGGAAACGCAAATGTCTAAAGAGGTTCAGATTGCCACTACGGAACCAGAAAATAAAGAGCAGAATCTCATGGAAGTCAATACAAATCTTGAGAAAAATCATATTGCTCCAAATATCCAAATGGAAGTGAAACCCAGTTCGGCTTTATTATCCCCACCGGTACAACCTACACTACTTACAGAGAACTCAACTATGACCTTAACATTTCATCAAAAAACGACAACGCCTGAAGCTAGACCTTCAAAAGAAACTGAAAAATGCATGATTGCTGTCGCCGATCAACAGGCTCAGATTGCCGTTACTGTACCAGAAAATCAAAACCAGAATCGCATGGAATTGGATACAAATCTTGAGAAACAAGGCCAAATGGAAGTAGAACCTAGTTTGGTTTTATTAACCCCGCCGGTGCAAGAGAGCTCAACTATGACCTTAACATTTCATCAAACAACTCCATCGCCTGAACATAGAACTCCTAAGGAAACTGAAAAAGACGGGATTCCAAACTCAAAAGAGCATATTAAGCATGCAGAAAGCAATGCGGAATTTTTTAGGAAGCTTCTTGGGCTACCGATAAAATCCACAGAAAAAAGAGGGCAAAGCGAGCAAGCAAATACATCAAAGTCTTCAGTAATTCGCTTTGCTCAAATGCAACGAGAACATCATGACCAGCAACAAATATGTGGTACACCTACGCCACCTATACCTCCAGTTATTCAGAAACCACCGGCTATATTTAATCAACCAACCACAGCTGTGCGTACAAGTTTTCTTGCAGCAATCAATCAAAAGCCACCAGGTACAATTAATCAACCCATCACAATCGAGCATGCAAATTTTGTCCCAGCAACAGCCAATCGAAAGTCACCAGACACAACCAAGCAACCAATTAAATCAGTAGTGCATGGCGTTGATACAAATAAAAGCCACTTGGGATTTTTCTGCTTGTGTGGTTTAGAATGCAGTAACAAGAAAACGCTACAGTATCATTTGCAAGGCAGAAATAGCCGAGTGGCTTTACCTCAACAGCAAATGCCTCAAAATAATCCGACAACGCCAAAATATAGCTACAAAAATAAAATACTGAGTGAGCAACTTTCCAAACAACCACAAAATACCAAACCTAAAAAATGTCGTAAATGTGGAAAAATGTACACCGGGGGAAAAGACGGGCTACGGAAGCACATTTTGGAAGAGCATGCGCCCAGAATGAGTACGGTTAACGGCTACCAGGTACACAAGCTGATCAGACAAAATAATCCAGTAGATCGCTTTAAAATACAAGCAAATCCGTCATTATTTACTGAACAACAATATCCCCAGGAAGCTTATCACTTTCCTCAACAACAGTACAATATTCCGCAAAATGACATGCTCATATTGCAATGTGATCACTGTCCAGAACTATTCCGCACTATGGTTCAGTTGAAGTTACATCAAAAAGTTAGACAGTAAGTTTTTCAAATCTTATTCCCATTTTCTTTACGAAAAATTGTGTCCAAAATTTGTAATGTGTTTATCTGTTTGCAGTACTAGTGCCCACATACCAGTAGTATGATACCACACCCGCGCCGGCTTCCCAAAATCAATTGGAAAATGGTGGACGAGCTTGTATAATTATATAAAATATGAACTATATCGTTGTATTACACTAAGTCTTTTAAAGCACATATAATATATGATTTTTGCAGGAAAAAATTGCAAATTGTTTATTTAGAATTAAGTATATATAGAAAATATAACGTATAATATGTTAAGCAGATACAAGCTTGTTTTTTGTTAAAATTCAATAAATATTTAATTTGTTCATTATGTGTATAATTCAAAACCTACTGAGCTTATTTTGAGGTCTCTCGTCACCTCACATTACCCCAGTGACTTGCCTAAACTTCATTATCCAACTTGTTTAACATCTATTCTTTCTTCTATTTCTAATTATATTTCTTTCTCTGGCCATTTCCATTCAAATGGAATTCCAACTTTACCGAAGTAATTCTCAACCGTCCTTTGACAAAATTAGCGCCCACTGTGCTGGTCACGATTTTAACTTGGATTTTGGGCTGGTTCCACGCGGTTCCAGTTATTGCTTATGCGTTCGGACATTCTGTTGGAAACATTAACGTGGTCAATATAGTTAACTTAACATTTGTATGGGCATTATGATGGATATTTGTGCTTTATGTGTTTACATTGTGCTTGTACGTTAATGAAACTCTGTCAAGCTTTCGTGACTTTCTCATGTTATGTGAAGAAACGGAGCAACGTAAGTATAAATTACAAAAAAATTTCAAGCTAGCATATTTCATATATTGAAATTCAAATACTTATCTATATTGTTTCAGGGTACAAATCACATGCAACAACAAACCCCAACCTTATAAAGAACTTTATGCTTTTCCCCATAGTAATATTCTTTGGTATGGTAGCTCTGCTTACCCCGGGTATTTGGATAGCTGCAAATTTAGACGGTGGATATTTTGTTATGGAAATACTACTTCCGAATCCAATCGGCAGAGGAATGAGTAAAATTCTGTGCTCTATTTTACTTCGCTTTGTTTTTCTATCCATTTGCGTTTTTGACATGTCTCGCTACGCTTGTTTCTTTACTTGCTGGGGCTCAGTGTTTATCAACAAATGGACACTTGTAATCCGAGCGTTATTATTTAAGGTGCGTAGTTTTACAGATTTTTATCGTTATTTTACCTCCCTTAGAATAACGTATGCTAAGTGCCAGTTTGTAACTGAGCTTGTGATATACGTAACATTTACACTGATATTTTGGGCAATAGTGGGTCTAGTTTGGGTTTGTTTTAATTGCTCGCCAGAGAAAATATCGTATCTATATTATCTGGTAGAAGTGTTGACGCTAGTAGTTTTGTTAGCTTGCTATTTGGTAGTGGTTCCAGCGATATGTCGTTTTGTTGAAATGTACGAAGTTGTGGTTTGAACGCACCGTCGAAGATGTAGGTTTCGATATGCAAAGTATAAATCCAGAATACGTAAGTATTATATATTAAAAGCTGAATCTATACGTCCTATAATTGTGAAGTATGGTCCGTTTTGGTATGTTAATATAAATTTCTTTTCAGAGTATACGGCAATTTTAATGTTGCAATGCTTTGATGCTATCTTAATTAAAATTACGAATTTTTAAAGCCTATTTGTAATAATAACTTTATTTAACGTCAGATTGGTTCCCACTTGGAGTGGCAAATTACACCATTGACACTTACAGGCATATTATTGAATTTAGATTATAGAAAATACAGCAATACATGATTTTTCATAAGCATAACGGTAATAAGACAGTTTTAAAATGAAATTAACATTGATTATTAACATTGTAGATTACATTATCGATACATTCTAGAATTAAGTCATGATTATCTTCGTCATAAAATAACGTTTCATCAATTTGACATGTGAGTATATGTGAATACACTTTTTGCTTAAAAATATTCAAGGAAGCGTTCGTTGAAATTTGTACATTCAAAGGTAATTTTAACCAATAATCAACTGCTTGATATTTGAAGGAAAATTGGCCCCAATGGGATTTTGGCTGGAAAGTCGGTGATAAGTAGCTGCTCCGTCTTCTTCTAGCAGTTTCTGTATAAGAGAGGTCAAGATATTCGTAAAAGAATTCGTTTTCGGTACAACTTAGTATCTTATACATTAAAGAGAGAACATTATTTAGAAACAGATTTTTACAAAACAACCACTCAAGTTCAAGGCTTATCTCTCGGCTTACAGAGTCGAATTTGCTTTTATTTAAAACAAATCTGGCTATATTACGAATTAGCTTTTCTATGTCACGATACGACTTATGATTGCCTCTACTGAGTTATACAACAGACGCATAATTCAGTACAGAAAATATGTAGGCATTCACTAACATCTTCTTATGTTCATAACTAATCAAGTGTTTCAGTGGGTACATTTTTGAGAGCGAGCCATAGCACTTCTTTAATACCGTGTTTGTGTGGTCTTTCCATGTAAGGTTTTCATCGAAAGTAACACCAAGGATTTTTATAGATTTTTCTCGTTTTATCATTTTACCCCCAATACTTACTGAAATGTTGTTGGTTTTATTTAAATGAGCGGGTCTACCAAATACAATGAATGTAAGAAATGATGCTATTGTATGAATTTTTGTGAACAAAGGAATGTGGCTGAGAGCACCATGAGGTGCCAAGATGTAATTCCCGGCAGTTTGTTTCTGCCTATTACATGCCAGCACATTCCCTGTTCGCGTGTGATTGTAAAATGTTTGGCCGTTGGCCTATTTCCTGTCTTGTAATTTCTTGTACTCCGTGCGTGGAGCTTTACTTTTGCAGTTGTTCACTTTTTTCGGTCTAAGAAGTAGTCGATAGATTTCTGCCTGCGAGCAGACTAAAGTTAAGTAAGTTGAGTTTGGTCAAGTGGTGAATTGTTTCGCTAATCGCCCTTGACATAATTTTGTAACTTTTAAGAGAAATAAAGTTAAATTAGTTTGTTGAAAAACTATAAGAAACGCTGTAGCTCGCTGGACAATTATTTGCCCATAAAATAGAGAATTTTTTAGGGAAATTAGGGCCAGTAGTGCGCACGTCATCACTATCACTGTGGATAGCCACACTAACCGTCAATCCTGTGATCGAATAGAAGGAATCTTTAAAAATAACGCAGTCAGATAAGCAAAGGCCTGCACTAATAGTAGTTAGTAAAAAGCCCATTCTTTACATGTGGTGAACCACAGCCAGGATTGTCGGACAATCAAGTGATTAGTGAATTTAGTGGCCACGAAGGCAGTTCATGGTGAAATTTGGAGGCAGCACCCCCAGAAAGACCATGGAAGCCAAAGCAGTGGAATTAAGGGAGAAGGCCTTCAAGAACTAGATCGGCGTTTTGGAGGCAGAGCTGTCCAAGGAAGATGCGGATCCGAAGGCGGTGGACACCCGGATGCGGATAATTCGGACAAAGCTGGTGGCGCTGGTGGATGCCCACGAGAAACTGCTGCAGAAGCTGTTGGAGGACGGAAAAGAGGACGAATACCTGGAAGCCGAGAAGAAGTCGTCGGAGTACCAGGTGACGTGTGATGATGCTGAAAGGAAAGCCAACGAGTTCCTGGAACAGCACCAACAAGCGCAGGAGTCCAACGTCAAGCTACCACAGTTGAAACTACAGGAGTTTCGTGGGGACATACGTCACTGGCTAGAGTTTTGGGCCGGTTTTGAAGGGATCGACGGGAGCAGCAAATTGACGGACTCTGAAAAGTTCCAGTATCTGCTGCAATGCCTACCCATAGGATCCCAAGCAAGGAAATGCATTGAGGCATTTCCAGTTAGCGGAAGGAACTATAGGAGCGCGGTGGACCTCCTGAAGAATACTTTTGGGCGACAGGATGCCCTAGTAAATGTGTACATGAGGGATCTTCTCCAGCTGGCAATCCGGAATTCCAGCGAGAAAACGAGGTTGGACCTGTCGGATTGGGTGCCGCAGCTCGTCTCCCAGATCCGGAATCTGGAATCATTGGAGGTGACCAGTGACAAAAGTGAGATGGTGCTCTATCCGGTGGTGGAGTCGTGCCTTCCTGATGAATTGCTGCAGGCTTGGCAGCGTGACGCATCGCACGAAAGGAAGCTGGACCCCATCATAAAGTTTCTGACGACGGAAGTCCAGAATAAAATGGACAGATCGTTGGCACGGATGGACTTTTCCGGAGGAACTGGACCTGAAATGGGAAAGAAAAATGGAAAAGGTGCTCCAGCAGCGGTGGATGTGCCAACAGCGAGTGCTTTGTTTGTGGCTGAAGGGGGGCAAGCTGGAAAGGATCAGCAGCAGTGTGTCTTCTGCGGTGGAAAGAAGCACAAACCCCACCAGTGCAACAAAGCTAAGAAGATGTCCACGAAGGAAAAGATGGACGCTCTGAGGAAGAGTAAGGCGTGCTTTACCTGTCTGAAACAGGGTCACAGGTCATCGGATTGCAGTGCTTCTCCAGAATGTAGCAAGTGCAAAGGGAAGCACTATGCCATCATGTGCCCAGGTAGTGAGCAGCAGCAGCAACCACAGCCCAGCAGGATGATGATGGCACCATCCACGGAGTTTGGAACGCCGGTGCCCTACTACTACTACCAGCCACAGCAGATGTCAGTGCCACAACAGTTTCCGGTGCAACAGCAGCAACAGTATACTGCACCGCAGCAGCGTATGCCTCAACAGGTGCAGGTGCCGCCTGGAGGACCCGGAGATGGAACACAACAGCCACAGCAGCAACAACAGAGCAGCATCGTAGCAAGTCGACCAGCGAGAGGATTCTCCAACATTACTGGAAAGGACGTTGTGCTGCAGACTTTGGTTGGGCTGGTGGACACGGCATATGGACCAGTACGCACAAGGATCTTTGTGGATTCTGGATCCACGAAAAGTTACGTGCAGCTGGAGTTTGCAGAGGCTGCTGGACTGGGACCGAAATCCCAGACAACCTTGACTCATCAGCTGTTTGGAGGTGTGATCACCAAACCAATCAAGCATGACCAGTTCCAAATAACGATTAGGAGCCTGGATGGATCAGCAACAGGAACCTACACATTCAATGGTGTGCCGAAGATTGCACACAGCATTGAGAAACCGCCGCAAGGGGAAGACTGGCTGAAGAAATTGGAAACAGCTGGAGTCCAGATAGCAGATCAGTCGGAGTTTACGGAGGAAGTCCAGATTCTCATGGGAATGGGCATAGAAGCCCAAATAGTTACTGGAGGTTTCCGACGATTGGATCCATACACAGTGGCCAGGGAAACCATCTTCGGTTGGATGATAGGAGGCTCGGTAGATGAAGAGGATCTACATGAAGTGCCGTTGCACACCGCGAAGTCACACATGGTGACAAGTATGATGGTGAGCAGCTTAAAAGAAGAAGACCTGTGGAACCTGGAGACTATAGGGATTGTGGACGAAGCCAAAACGCAGACAAGGGAGGATCTAGAAGCTGCAGCACTCGCCCATTTTGAAACAACTGTTTCGAGATTGCCTGATGGTCGCTACGAAACTGGCTTGCCCTGGATCGAAGGACATCAAAAGCTGGAGAGCAACAGAAGACAGGCTCTAGCAAGGCTAAACACCTTGACACAAGCTCTCAGGCGGGAGTGTTACCTTGAGGATTATCATGAGATAATCCGGAACTGGGAAGCTGACGGGATAGTGGAAAAAGTGCCAGTGGAAGAGCAGGGACATCAGCCAGACTACTTCTTGCCACATCGCCATGTCGTGAAGCAGCACAGCACGACACCAGTCCGTCCCGTATTTGATGCAAGCTCCAAAGTGAAGGGCAGTGCATCATTGAATGAGTGCCTGGAAAAAGGACCGAATCTTCTGGAGCTAATTCCAGCTGTGATGATGCGTTTCCGGTGGCGGAGAATCGGCATCATTTCGGATATTTTAAAGGCGTTCCTTCAGATATCCGTGAAGCCACAAGACAGGAAAGTGCTTCAGTTCCTGTGGTGGACGAGTGCAGCTTGTAAGGAGTTACAGGCGTACCGTCACTGCCGTGTTGTCTTCGGAGTGAACTCCAGTCCGTTTCTTTTGGCTGCTACTCTCAGGCATCATCTGAAGAAAGTAGATGAGGCGGATATACAAGTTGCTGAGGAGCTGCTGAGGAGCTTCTATGTGGATAACTCTGTGTCAAGTCATGACTCAATGGAGGAGGCGATTCACTTCCGGGAAAAGGCGAAGAAGCTGCTAGCTAGTGCCCAGATGGACCTAAGAGGGTGGGAGCTCGGACCTTCAGCTGGAGGAGGAATAGTTCCAGTCTTGGGTATGTTATGGGACACAGCTACGGACAGGATAAGTCTCAGCTTGGAAGGGACGATGAAGAAGGCGAACGGAGAAGCGACGAAGCGTGGACTGTTGGCTGCTGTAAATGCCATATTTGACCCGATGGGATTCTGCTTGCCGTTCTCGATCCTGTCCAAATTCCTGTTCCAGAGATGCTGCGAGCTGGAGATGAAGTGGGATGATGCACTGCCAGCTGATATTGCAGCGGAATTTGGAATGTGGAAGGCACAGGTTCCTGTTTTGTCCAGGATTTGGATTCCAAGATGGATGTGCAGAGCAGCAGGACAAGGAGAAATGACGCTGCATATTTTTTCAGATGCTTCACGAGCCGCATTTTCCAGTTGTGTGTTTGTGCGGACAGAGAGTGACGACGGAAGTGTTGGCGTCCAGCTGGCAATGTGTCGTACTCGTGTTGCCCCAGTAAGGAAGAAGGTGACGATCCCTCGACTGGAGCTTCTGGGATGCCTAATTGGAGTTAGGCTAGCTCGGGAAGTCCGGAAGTACCTGGAACTTGAAGAAGGGACAAAATGCTACTTTTGGACGGATTCCAGTACAGCATTGGCCTGGATCTGCAATAGCAAACCATGGGCTCGGTTTGTACAGAACAGAGTGGAGGAAATACGGCGGTTTTCCAGTATGAAGGAATGGAGACATATCCCAGGAGAGCTCAATCCAGCGGATCTTCCGTCACGTGGCTGTAGCGCGGAGAAGCTGTTGCAGTTGCAATGGTGGGAGGGACCTGAGTGGTTGCGGCTTCCGGAGGAAAAATGGCCATGTTCCAGTGTTGTCTTCAACAGGGAGGAAGTTATGGCAGAAGCGCGGAAAACGGTGGTGTCTGCAATGGCCGTTCCAGCTGCTGAATTGTTGAAGAGACTGGAGAAGTTCTCCAGTTACCATACTTGGCTAAGGATCGTGGCGCTAGTTTTGAGGTACAAGGAAGCCATAAGAAGAAGGATTAAGCTGCCAGAGACGAGGGAGAAATTGCAACTGCAAGGGAATGTTGCATTAGTGGGAGAGTGTACCGCTGATGAGATCCAACAAGCGGAAGTGAGTCTCCTGCGCTACCTTCAGGAATCCAGCTTTACGGGACTGAAGGATGAAAAGCTGCGGAAGTGTGCTCCATTCTACGACGAGAAGTGGCTGATTAGGACGAAGAGTCAGCTGTATTTTGGCTGTGAAGAGGAAGATGTGAGGTGTCCAGTGGTGCTGCCATCAAAGCACCCCATCGTCACTGCAATAATCTTGGCGGAGCATGATGCAAGCTCTCATCCGGGAGTCTCCACGCTGATGGCTAAGCTGAGAAACCGGTTCTGGATTCTAAAGTGTCGACGAGCAGTCAGCAGCGCCATTGGAACTTGTCTTTTGTGTCGCCGTTTTAGTGCGAGAAGGTGTCATGTGCCTGGTGCTCCGCTGCCAAAAGAAAGAGTAACTCCAGGAGCAGCGTTTCAGACCACCGGAGTGGATCTGCTGGGACCGCTATTCCTGTTTGGAGGTGAAAAAGTGTGGGTGGTCCTTTTTACCTGTGCTGTTTACAGGTGTATGCACTTGGAGGTGACGCCTACGTTATCCACGGAGGGATTTTTACGGGCGTTGAGGCGGTTTGTGGCAAGAAGAGGTCGTCCGAACCGAATTTATTCGGATAACGGCCTAAACTTCGTGGGAGCCTACAACCTTTTCCAGAAGGTCAGCTGGAAGGATGTTCAGCGCTATGCGGCAGTCCAACGGATGGAGTGGGTCTTCAATCCTCCAACGGCTTCCTGGTGGGGTGGCTGGTGGGAGCGACTCGTGGGGCTCACCAAGACGCTGCTGCGACGTGTACTGGGTAATCGGGTGGTGGCACTGGAGGAGCTGGCGACGATCTTGTGTGAGGTGGAAGACACGCTGAACCAGCGTCCCTTGACTTACTTTGGAGAAGAGGACAAAGTTGTGCCACTGTCACCATCAATGTTCCTGAGGGATAATCTTGGAAGTGGCTTGCCAGAAGCGGAAGCCTGTGACGCTAGAGCTTTACGTGGAAGTGCCAGGCGGGTACAGCATCTCCGGGAGCAGCTTCGCGGAAGATTGGTCAAAGAGTACCTGGGACAACTCCGACATGAAGCCGGCAACAAGCAGAGAAGTGTCGGCGTTGGAGACGTCGTACTCATCGAATCCGATGATAAGAAGAGGATTGACTGGCCTTGGGGCGTCGTAAGACAACTCTTTCCAGGTAGGGATGGGAAAGTGAGGAAAGTTGTCGTGAGGACCAAGGATGGAGAATTTCTCCGTCCAATTCAACGTCTCTTTCTTTTAGAGACAGCGCTTCCGACGGTGGAGGAGCCGACAGAGGAACCTGAGAAGATCCCGGAGAAAGTAGAACCGGAAGTAGTGAAAGCAGCGGGCAAGTCGGGGAAAGCTGAGACACCGGAAATCAAGACAAGAGCAGGAAGAACAGTGAAGAAACCTCAACGGTTTTAATTAATCATTTCTTTTTTTGTATTTAAATTATTGTAAAATTCCTAATTTAAATAGTGGGAGTGTAAGAAATGATGCTATTGTATGAATTTTTGTGAACAAAGGAATGTGGCTGAGAGCACCATGAGGTGCCAAGATGTAATTCCCGGCAGTTTGTTTCTGCCTATTACATGCCAGCACATTCCCTGTTCGCGTGTGATTGTAAAATGTTTGGCCGTTGGCCTATTTCCTGTCTTGTAATTTCTTGTACTCCGTGCGTGGAGCTTTACTTTTGCAGTTGTTCACTTTTTCGGTCTTAGGAGTAGTCGATAGAATTCTGCCTGCGAGCAGACTAAAGTTAAGAAAGTAGAGTTGGTCAAGTGGTGAATTGTTTCGCTAATCGCCCTTGACATAATTTTGTAACTTTTAAGAGAAATAAAGTTAAATTAGTTTGTTGAAAAACTATAAGAAACGCTGTAGCTCGCTGGACAATTATTTGCCCATAAAATAGAGAATTTTTTAGGGAAATTAGGGCCAGTAGTGCGCACGTCATCACTATCACTGTGGATAGCCACACTAACCGTCAATCCTGTGATCGAATAGAAGGAATCTTTAAAAATAACGCAGTCAGATAAGCAAAGGCCTGCACTAATAGTAGTTAGTAAAAAGCCCATTCTTTACAATGAACTTTAATTTATTTACATTAAGCTTGACTTGGTTGTCCGAAAGCCATGTTATGTTACTTGTATGTTATTTGTATGTTATGTTACTGTGTGCATAAAGTGAAATGCTATGTAAAATTTTCTATTTTGAATTAAACACTCATATTTTTGTACTATATATTCATGTTAATAAAATTAAAGGTACACTCATAGATGCTTAAAATAAAGTTCGCCGTGCAGTCATGATCAGGTTGTGCTGCTGCATTATTAAACGTTATTTGTCGCTGTGTCTTTGCATTGTTTTACATAGTCTAAATCCAAACCATGACCATAGTCCAGTTGCTGCTGCAATATTCCAATGTCGTACCGACGTACTGGGCCAGTGGGATTTATGGTTGTTTGACTGATTCCAAAGTTTCCCTTAAGTAATCCCTGAAAAAATACTATATATTTATTTCGCATTTGAACACTAAATACATACATAGGGTGTTTTGTACTTATAGGCGTACCATTCTGTGTTAAAGTTTATTCTGCTGAGCTCCTTGATGTTTTATGTGTATTTGAATGCTTCCTAATTGAATGTAATATACTATACAAATACAACAGAAAGTTTTGAATTTACTAAAAGTGCAACAAATTGTTGATTTTTTCATATGATTACTTATACTCACACCATACCGTAGTTAAGCCAGCCTGAGAAAAGAAGTTGTTTATCTTGGTCAATTGAGGAAATTTGGTCTGCCTTGGCATTGCCAATATTGGGGTGAACGGAACGGCAACAGTTAGATATAGACTACTGTGTGCATAAACCTGAAAACCATGAAAATCGGCAGCACTTTCTTTTATCAAATTTCAAAGACGAAACGCTGATTAAAATAGCAAAACATTCTAAGCTGAAAACAAATCTGAAGTATAAAATCCCTTATATTAACGTGCATGAATACGTGCATAACACAGGTATACACAAAAAGTGTACGCGTATAGAATGTATCTTATCTTATTTTCTGCACTAGTTACTATAGTAAATTTATTGGTAAACCACTAGTACTTTTCCATAACTTAACTAAATTCAATATTGTGAAGAAACATAATATTTGCATGCTTACTGGTATTTTTAAATCTTCCAATCAATACTCCACGTGCAAAGAAATGTGAGACGCAATATACTTATGGCGCTATATATGTACGTATTCCTTGTCGTCAGCTTGTACGTTATATGTTCGTGTTTTTAAATTTTATGTAGGTTACACGTGGGCTTTTAATATAATTAATTTTTTACCAAAATTGCTTTACTTGTTATAGCGATTCTATTATTTTTTATTTTAGACACCACACACTATTTATTAGTCACATAAATTCTTTTACAATAGGTTTTAACTTGTGGCGTTATATGATGATTATTGATTCCTATATTATTTTATGGTGTGATTTTTACTAATCTTAGTATATATGGAGGATTCCTAAGATCCACAAAAACTTTTATCCCTGCAATTAGCTGCTTTTGAATCTTCTTTGAATCTTTGAGAGTTTATATTTGAGCAAATTTGGTTTACTCTAGCCAAAATAAACCCTGAACCAGATACACTAAATGCACTACACTAAACCAAATGCGACCTAAAGCCGGCTAAATGGGCTCTAAACTAGCCAAAGTGCGTTCTCTTCTATAAATTTGGTTGTGTTGAAAGCACGTTTACGTTCATGTCAGTTTTAGCAGCGAGCATTTTTTAATGGCGTACCATGAATGTTAGCATAATATAATTATTCTTTAAAAGTACCTCTAAAATGAGCTGTTTTTATGTATTCTGGTTAAAGCTGGTATTAAAGCTTCAAATGGCTTTACTTATTGCTTTTTACAAACTAGTTGTAGCTATGTTACATGGGTTGCTTATATGAAATTGGAATAATATAGTACACGTTCAGACACGGTGGAGTACATAACCACTAGTATGTAGAACACGTCAAGTACTATGACGATGCTTATAGCAATCGCAAATATAATTTTCATTTGGCTTGCAAAAAATGTAAGTTGTAATATTTGGTCACCATATGACTTGGGTATATCTGAAGACGTCAACCCGTTTGAAAACTGTGTGGTCAACGTACTGCAGGTAGTCTTATCAGATAAGGTAAATTTTGGCAATAACGATAATACTAACGATGGTGATAGTATCAATACAACTTTAAACACTGATATTTCTTGATAATTAGAAACACAACTTTTTGGATCTTGCTCCACTATCTGTTCCGGTGTCGCGATGGCAGTACATTCACGACCCGGCACCATCCTATCGGTTTCCAAAATGGATTTGTCTTTCTTGCGACGGAAACAATTACATACTAAAGGATATTTTTCAAGATATCCCGGCATCCGCATATCCAAAGACGACTTGCCACGTTACGATTTACGTATCGCCTTGGCGGCATTGTAAAAACTGGCATTTAGAAAACATGTGGTACAGCAAACTTGTTCAAAATGCAGCAGAGCCATTTTTTGCAGTATTCACTTATCCGTATCGAGAATTAAATTTGCCATACTCTGCCATATTTGCTAGGAGTAAAGGCGTCAAGATGCGTCTAAATCTGTTTAGAAGCAACAAGTATTTTGTCTTGGTTTCTAATCACGCCACTGCAAGGAATTCAATGAGATATAATCTCCTGTATGTTGTAGATTTCCCGAAGCTGACATTCGAAGATCATGCTCTACAACAAGCTTCCCTACTTATCAAATTGCACTGGGAAGTAACACCCAAAAATGGTGTATCTGTTGTTAGGAAAAGATTTTGCATTACCATTAAAACACCAGAGCATTACGCTAACGACATTTTAGAATGCTCTGATAGCAGTCAGGATACATATGCACATATAATGCGGGCATGGTGCATTTTAAATATAATGCTATATAGACATTATTTGTTTAAGGAGTACCACCTTTCTATTACAACAGTGCATTATAAGCAATTTGAATGGTACCATAAAAAATGGAGTAGCCAGAATTTTTACACACATTCTATCTGGGGGTTTCATTGCGCCTCGTGTAAAACCATGTCAAATGTACTTCAGCTGACCATAGAATCAGTTCCCAGTACGTACTCTCCATATCCCAGTAATTTTGACTGGAAACAGCAACTTGAAATATTGCTGCTTAAGCTGATGTTTCCAAACTCCAGCATTACGAATGACATGGAAATATCGATGTCAATTGTACCAACACTATTAATTATAGAAGGCGCTAGAGAGCTACAAATAGTAAAATTGCAAACTTCTGGATATCATTTTGTTGCATGCACAAACATAACTGATGCAACTTGGTTCTCTTTGTTGACATTCATTGATGCGTACGAGAACTCAGTTTGGGTTAGTATAATTGTTGTGGCAATTATATCTAGTACAGTGCTGAAATATGTGGCATTTGATAACGCAAAACATTTTGCTAACCGTTTCTTTTATATATATTGCGGCTTGTTAGAACAGTCTGCTAATGTGCTTCAGAAGCAGTCAATCCGAGTAATGGCATGGGCTTGGGTCCGTATGGCGCTCATATTGTCAAATGGCTACAGAGGCGACAATGTAAAAAAATTGACAGCTCCCCTTGAACCAAAAAGTTTGAGCACGTTTGCACAACTAATTGAACATAATTTCACATTTCTGAGCCCCTTGATGGATATGTTAGCAGTCAAGGTTTGGTTTCCGAAAATACATGTGTATGTACCTGGACAAACGATAGAATTTTTACCTGGAATACAGTCATCTCTAAGCTTCCTCCCAGAAACAAAAATCAATATTCCAAACGGCGTCAGCCCAGGAAATTACTCGTTTGTGCAGGCATACATTGCAAACCCAACTTCTGAAAATCGAACAATTATCCAGGGAATTAGAGAAAGATTGTTTCTTGCAAACAGAACCGAGTTAAGCGACATGCTATTCAATGACGAATTTTTTTTCCAGCAAAGAATTGAAACTTGCGTGAAGCAAGCTTACATTGACAAGTATGAACAAGTTCAAGAGATGTATCTTAATCTCAGACAGAAATATCCAAAAGATATGATAGTACGAAGTAAAGTTGCTTTACAGCCGAGTCCAATCACTTGGCGATTCAAAACAGTACCTGTAGACATCTCACTATTTTCAATTAAGCTGAACTCACTTTTGCAATCGGGAATGGTTGAATGGTCGCAGCAGTGGTATTTTAGGAAACACACTTGGAGTGACACAGTTGCAGTAGCACGCCAGGATGACCAAATGCCAAAGGCCTTAACACTGAAGGATAGCATTTTTGCTGTGTTTTTGCTTCTGCTGACGTGCTTACTTGTAGCAGTGTTGACTTTTCTTTACGAGAAAAGATCTTGCATTAGAACATACTTGTGCTTTTGCACTCGCATTCGTGTATCTGTAACTTGGGTTTCACCTATGGAAGAATAAGTATGGCACTGTACAAACGGACAGAAGCAAGTTTAGGTACGTAGTTGTAAAAATAGTTCTATATTAAAACACAGCACAATGAATTTTTTGGATTTAGTTGCTGTGTCGACCTTATTTGCTGCTGTATTCAATATTTTTTATTAGAGAAATAATGGTAAATTGCTGTTACTTTGCTGAAAATGTACTTTTGCTTTTGCTGTCTTCAAAAAAATATTTGCAAAATTTTCCTTTCTGCGTTGGGTGACCTAAACCGAGAATTGAACACGGAGCAATGCAGCCTCAATTATATGGTTATAACCGCTGGGATATGCCGACTCGGCCGATTTGACACGACGATACATCTTATAATAGGACAGAGTGTGAAAGTCATGTAAACAAATGCCCAGTTTTTGACAAAAATCAGTTTATTGTATTTCAGCACGAAACATTATACAGCAGCTATACAATACAATATATTTAGTTTAATGCCAAACTGTTACAAATAACTTTCTGACGTTTGTATCGATTTATGAAGCTTACAGGTAGTTGCGCCCTATGCTTCGCAAACTACTCAACGTTTGCATGTCGTTTAACATATTATATATTTCAAATACATATTATAAACTGGATGAGTGTGCAAATTTCACGTTAGTTTGGTAATCATAGAATATCTAATATATTTCTCGAATAATCTTTTAGAGTATTATTATATTTCACTCTGTACTGTATTCTCATATTACTGTAATGTATTCATTGTAACCGTATTGTATTACTATAAACATATAAGAGCTAATACCAAATACTTGACAAAGCTTTTATGTATGGTGATTAGTTTTTGACATTTTTTTGATTTCTACAAGTCTTGAAATGATATCTGCATATTCCAATGAGGAAGCTAATTTTTTAAGTCCTAATTATTTGAATATATTTCATGACTTTCATCAGTCCAGGTTTTGCGCGTCTTTCCAAACGCAGAATTGCCACAAATGGAATTTAGATACCCACAAATTCACGTATCTGTTTTAAATGGAAAACATTTGCTGGCTGCATTTTTGCTGGTTTGTATGCTCTGGAGTCTTGCTGGGATTTTGTTTTTTCTTGAAGTTGTGTACAACAAGCGTAGTAACTTTGTAACTTACAAATTACCAATTCCAACGGCTACAATCAGAACGGCTTAAGAGGCTCAGATTGCCGTTCAAGAACCAAAAACTAAAAGGTAGTCAATGAGTTTCATAAAAGCATATACCTACAAATATTGAGAAAAACAGCCAAATGGACTGACAACACAGTAGGACTTTTTTTAATCCCGCCAGAACACCAAACAGTACAAGAGAGCTCTATTATGACATTAATATTCCATCAAAGAACGCCACTGCCAGAAATACCTCCTAAAAAACTAAAAAGTGGAAGATTTAAAACTCAAACGGGCATACCAGGTATCTGATTCAAGGCTGTCCTGATTACTCGGTTGGACATTTTTTGTGAAAATCGAATCCGGAAATTGAAACCCCTGTTAACGTTATTTAAAGGATTTTTACTAATCAACTGAATATTTTTCGTTTAATTTTTCACAACACTGGTGGCAACAAAGTGGCTTCATCGCCACACCATGGATGCTTACTTAGTTTATTTAACGTCTCCATTTTCGAGCAGTTCTTATAGCACAGCAGCATATAGAGATCCTTTCCATGTATTCATAATAATATTTATGTGTGTATGTATATGCATATATTCTAACGTACTGTTGTTGCAACTGCTACAGGAATGTTACTTGTGGACACGACACTGGTGCATGTGAACGTTTAGGGCAGACGTTTTGTGAATCTAACAATAGAATCCAAATGATATACAACGGGGTGTGATTGAAAATATTACGTAAACTCGTGTGAAGCGCGATATCGCAATATTACGATAAAAATTATTACCTTAAAATTTTTGATACACACAGTAGTGTTACGTTTTTCTTTTTATAGTGGGAGAGGGAGATGTTTAGAAAAACGGAAAATGCAGTCCATGAAACATAAAACTAAAATAACTAGACGGCCTCATGGATCTTAGCTGTAGAGTTCTAATTTTTGGTTTGCTTTTCTATTGTTTTACTAAACCAAAGTTTTGTATGGTAAGAGATATTCCAACCACTAATTTATGCATTTGAGCTGATCGAATTGGTCTAAATTACAAAAATAAAATTGACTTAACTCACAATGGCACCTAGAAACGTTGTCATTGTATTCTAATATCAAACCATTTAGAAAACCAGACAGAGTACAAAACTCTACAATACAAAGGAATCTAATTATAAAAACTTTTCATAACATAACAAAAACTGGCAATTACAATTCGAAGAAAGTGCATAGATAAGATTTAAATAGGTTTCTACAAAATATAACGTTCTATCAATAGCTACCAGAATCTAAAGGACCATTAAAAGTTTGATAACAAGTTGCAAAATACTATTGAGAAGGAGTTTTGGTGATTGTCCCATTTTTTGAGCGCTTTTTCCGATTTTCGTCTAAATTGGCACATACGTATTTTTTATAATTGGGAATCTAAACCTTATATTGTTTGAATTCCAGGGTGACGATATCAGTAAAATATTGATAACCGAATGTGACCATTTTCATAGTATTCAAAGAATACCACAATTTTAAAAGTTTTTATGTATAACTTTTGTAAGTATCAAAATCACGAAATTCGCCGAGACTTACACCCTTGTAAAACAAAAAATAACCACAACACAAAATTTCGTTCCATTGTGGATATGTTTGGAGAAATGTATGACAAGTATACCTAACTGCACAGTAAACATTGTGCCAAACGACCGAATGCTGTTTCCGTCTGCTTTCTCCAAACAGTCTAGTTACTATATTTACCAAATTAAAGCCAATAAAAAAGCAAATATCGTCTCTCTCAGTTTTTTGAAATACCGACTTAAAAGATAATTACGACCATATTAGTCAATCTAACCATTAAATCCAAAATCGCATCACTTTGCAAATATGGTCACAACTTTTCTCCAGGTCTGTACTTCAAAAAAAACTGAGAAATACAATCCTGGCTTGTTTTATTGACTTTTAGCTAGACTTTTTCAGAAATGCAGATGGAAACAGCATTCGGTCAGTTTCGATGGCTTTCGTCAAATTTGGTATACTTTGCCATACATTTCTCCACGTATCTCCACAATGAAACGGAATTTTGTGTTGTGATTTGTTTTGTTGAAACAACAATTAAACACTTTAGGATGAGCACCTCGGCGATTTTCATGATTTTGATATACACAAATATTATATTTGAAAAACTTCAAGAATTGTCGTATTCTTCGAATACTACATAGTTTTCATATGAAAACCGTCACATTCATTCCTCAGTTTTTACTGATATCGTCACCCTGGAACCAAACCAGTAATATTTTTGAATTTACAATTAAAATGGTATATATGTGCCAATTTAGACGAAAATCGGAAACATGCTAAAAAACGGGAAAATCACCAAAACTCCTTCTCACTCATTAAATGTTTCAAAAGCGCTATAACCTATTCCAAATTGCACCTAATTTAAGACCAGGTTTTGTGCATTCAGTTATGCAGGAGCTAGTGCTCGTGTTTGTTTGTTTTCAATCAGTGTGGTATGTTTCAAGCGTACTTACTAAGTTCTTGAGAATTTCTCCTTGTTAGTTTTCCATGAAGGTTCTCAATCATTTAAATTAGTATAACAGTAAAGTATTATTATTTATAGCAAAAGCCTTTGTCAATATTAGCATGTCCTTAAACATTACTATATAACTTTACATAACTTGCGAATGACACGGAATCCCAGATCCAACCAGAATAATAAATATATATACTATATTATATGCAAGTTGCAGTGTGCAACAATGTTGTTGTTCGTTGCTCTGTAGTGGTGTGTTGTAAATTTTGCTTATTTTAGGCTAGAAAGATATTTTAGTATAGATAGATCGTGTTGTTATTCATGCTAGACATAAACTGATTAACAAATTCTTCACAATAACCATGCATTTAGTGTCCGTAGTGTTAACTTTGAGTTTATTTTGTAAAATAACAAAATCCTCACATCTGCCTACCTCTTACTATATGGATAATGTCCTTGAAACCTTATATCAGCAACTAGAATTACAATCTAAGTGTTGCGAGGTTCTATTTCATTCAATGCCTCAAAGTCACGCTCGACATTTGCCTTTTGTTCGCACTATGATTTTTCTAAATTACAGCTCCAGTGTTGGTATTGTATTTCCATTTAAGTACACACAGCCGTCACATTTTATAATTTCGCCGTACTTAGATTCAATAAAATTGGACAATGCATTCAGGACATTTTGGCAACTGGCAATGTATCCAACGACAATTTTCTTGTTTATAAAAACACCAGAATCACATTTCACCGGACCAATTTCTACTTGGAGTAAAAATCTGCCAGCGGTTAAACTGCTGATTTAACTTGGGGCTTTAGATAATTCAAAAAAGATCTTCTACAGTGTAGTTTGTAACGGTTACTGTAACTGTTCAAGTGTAAGAGGACTGTTTAACAGTAATCTACTAGAAGAAATATTAGATACTTCCAGTTTTCACCGAAAGTTGTTTCGACTAGCCGGCCAGAGAAAAATTAATGCCATGGTGCACATACCAGTTAATGGTTACTTTACTCCGTCAAAATATGGAAACAATCGGATTGCATGCTCAAAACTGCTATTTAAATCGCTCGACAGACAATACTGCAGCTACGAAATTATGTCAACCTTACTTCTTCTTGAAACCCATAACATGACTGCAAACATATATAATCCCTATAATCAAACTGAAAGTAAAACATTTGATGACACTCTAACTGGGCAGTTTTTAAACAGCAGAGTAGGATACATATTTTATGGAGAAACACTTAACCATATGTTCTATGTAAAATCGGGACTGTATCTTTCCACTATTTCTTACGAGCATTTATTATACTGCCAAAATCATAAGGAAACTCGTGAGAATCAACTTGCTGATTTTAGTGTGTGGATAACCGCGTTGCCTTTGACAATCTGGGTAATCACCTTCTTTCTAGTGCTACTTCTTTTGATTTTGGTGTTACAAAGAATAAGTCTAAAAGATTGCTTAAATTTGGTGGCTTCGTTTACCGGTAACTCCACTCCTAGCTACTTGGCTAGAATTAAGCTCTATATTTTTGTTGAAGTTTTGGGACTGTTTATTTGTACGTTTTACGGAAACGGGTTAACTAGCATTCTCACAGTTCCTTCTGAAGAGCACAAATACACCTATATAAAGGAAATGATTGATGACGGCTACAAAATCATATGGAGTAAGAGTTGGGCACCGCCAATACATATTCACGGGCTTACATTTAAAAGAATAAATATTCTAAGCAAACTAACAACAAGTTTTTATATTCCGGAAAATGACAATCGTACAAAAATAACTCCTCTTTTGGTTAAACGCTATGCAGCCATTTCGTCTACAAACATTGTTTTTACACTCTTGTTTCAGTACAAATACGTACTACAAAATAATTTTGGTTACAAAGACGCCCGGTGTTTGGTACTTCTTGAGACTTTAGGAAGAAGTGTATTTTTTCTGTCTACGTATACAGTTAATAGACATTGGCTATTGGAAACGTATGCAAAAATTTCTGAAACTGGACTAATTGAAAAATGGACAGTGTGGGCTAATGCAGCATACCGCAAAAATACAGGTTTATCTGAAGAAGATCCTAGCTTGAAAAGTGTGCGTCCAACGGCAGAACAAGTTGATTCTAAGCGATTTATGGCAATAGTGATGTTCAACTGCAGTGTACTTTTTGTAAGTGGCTTTGTACTTGTTTTGGAGATATATAAATGCATGATTTTAAAGAACTTCCAGCATCTAAAAAAGTTAGTGATACAGTACAAATCTCAGCACTAAAGGCAATTTCAAAAACACTTCCGACCATAATTGCTGTTTGCACAAAGCAAGCAAGCAGATATTAGTTGAATTCAAAGTAGTGCCAGTTGCAAGCAGTTTGTTAGTCAAATAAAGGTTTTATGGTGTATAAATTCAAGGGAAAAAATATACATAAGCGGAATAATAAGTCAACATTATCCGTTTCTGAATGTATTGAATCAGTAAAAACATTTAAAGTTTTATAAGTATTTACGCATTAGGAAATTTATGTTTAATTAATGATGAATATAAACAGTACAACAGCAGGTAAATATAAAAAACAGTTAATTTTCATCAAGTAGTACTTAACTAGGAAGTACATATGATGAGATGCGCGTCGCCATTTCGTAGCCACTTCGTGGCTCCGAAATGGCGACGCTAAATTTTTGCATTTTTTGAAATAACTAGAAGCGTTTATTTTGAATTATTGAAATTAAAACTATTCAATTTAAAATTCGTAAATTCAATTATACTGTTTTTTACACTTTTAGATAAATTCAGAAATGTTTATTTAATGTAATAAACTGTTTCTGAACAGTTTTAAATTCAGGAAAACTTTATTTAGGGAACATGAATTTTAAAATAACATGTAATTGAATATTTGTAAACAAAACATTGTTTTGTGATAAAATAATAAATGTGTGATAGGTTAGTTATAAAATTTCCCTATAATTAATCCCTTTTCCCAGAAGAGCCAAATCCCCTAGTTCCACGCTTGCCAAAGCTCTCTGGTAGAGTAGCAACATCAACGCCTGCACCATAAGAAACCTTCTCAACTATGAGTTGAGCAATCCTATCTCCCTTTTCGACGTAAAAGAAGTTGTCCGATGAATTATAGAGAACCACCTTCAGTGTACCCACGTAATCACGGTCCACCACGCCCGCTTCCACGAAAACTCCATTAAATAAAGCAACGCTGCTTCGTGAGGCAATCCTTCCATATGTTCCTTCCGGCAAACGCACTTTAATTTACGTGTCGATGGCATCAACAGACCTACTGTCGATGATCTTGTCTTCGGCACTAAAGAAATATTTTAAATTTAATGTATGCATCTGCTTTTCTAAAAAGAAATTATGAAAGTTCCAGTTATTTAAAATATGACTGACCTTAAAAGATCAAACCCTACAGATCGGTACTTCCGTTGCGGAACTGTCCCGTCATCACTGGCCTTTTGAAAATAAATGTCATCATCTAAAATCAAAATTTTAAAAATATTTTATTGTTATTTTATTTCAACATCATACATTTAAAGTTTTAACTCATTAAAAACCAATCATTAATAATCACTATTAAAGAATTTAAATTGATTTTAATTAATTTTAGAAAGTTTATGCTTTTGTAAAACCCTACACTTCAATTTAAAATGTTAAAAAATCAAATTTCTTTGACATTACAAATCATGAAATAAAAATGTCACAAGTTTAATCTTCGTTGGAAAGCTTGTCCGCAAACTTTTCGCGGATTTCCTTCAACGCGTCACGTAGATTCTCAAAGAACTCTACGCTGATGGTGACACCAGCAGTTCCTGGTTTGCGAATGGAGAAGTAGTTGTTCCCAGTTTTTAAATATTTCGACAACTGAACAACGTGCCCTTGCCCAATTTGGGCTTCATAATAGTACTCGTTCGTGGACTCATCCTTGTCTTTGACGAAACTTCGAGTTAAGGTTTTGATAGCACGTTTACCTTTTCCTTTTGTTCCAGCCTTTGTTCCAGGTTTCGGTTTTTTGCTGGTTGAAGCCGCAGCCTTTCTGGTTTTCTTTGCAGGAGCTTTCTTTTTTGCTGCACTTGTTCCTGCCTTTGGTTCCTTCTTGGGTTTCTTCCCTCCTCTGCGCTTTGGTTTCTCATCCTCCTCCTCTTCCGCCTCATCCTCTTCATCCTCATCTTCATCTTCGGAAGAGTCACTTTGCTCGGAAGCTTCACTTTCCTCTACCTCTGCGTCTAAAATGACAAGGAATCAGTTTATTTTTATTAGCATATTTTTACGTTTGCTTGAATTAATCACTCAACACAAAACTATTTTCATGTGACTTAAAGCTGGAATTAAAATTGTTAAATATTTTTAAATACGCAACCTACCTGACTCTACATATTTCTTTCCTTCCATTTGCTCCACGAGCTTCAACGCTTCCTTATACTCCAGTGACCTTTTTGGAGCTTCCTTCAAAGTTTTCTTGGCTTCCTCTAACATCAGTTGGTCGGCGTTCTTACCTGTAAATTAAAAAAATGTTGTTAGACTTATAATATGAAACAACGTTTACTAGCTCAGTACTTAGAACAGCTTAACTTAAAATGGATATAAAATGTAAATTTAGAGATTCAAAATCTTACGTTTCCCCATTTTCTCCGATGTTTTAATCACAGAAGATGATCCTGTAAAGCTGTTATCAAAACTTGATTTGAACGATGGAAAATTCTCCAACAGATTCTCCTATATTAATACACAAGGATACTGCGCTATGTTTCACAAAGATACTCATGGTGGAAAACTGAGTTCAGCAAATTTGGGTTACCAAAAACGAAAGGAAAGAATTGCAAAATCTAAACCGCTGGAGTTAGTAGGACGCCTACGATTAGATTTAACCTCACAGGATAGATACCTTTTAAATGATACAAGTGTTACCGTGTCATTAACAAAAAATAGTGATCGTTTTAGTTTGTTATATATGCCACCGTCAAATTCATCTGACACTGTTTTGAACCCGAAAGTCAGATTTATGTATGCAAGTTTTTTGTTCGGAAACAAGTGCTGTATCCAAGTGTCACGTTATCACACCAAAGACATTTACAAGCTGGATTATCTGCTCAATACCCCTTCCCGCTTACTGATATAAAACAATTTACAATTCCTAGTGGAAATCAAACTTTCATAGAGGAAAATATTTTTCTCGGACAAATTCCTTCAAGAATAGTTATTGCACTCGTGTCAAATGCAGCATTTAATGGGGATTATAAACTGAATCCATTTACGTTTTATCACTATGATTCAAACTACATATCTTTAACAGTTAACAACATGCCAATACCCATTAAAGCGATGAATGTTGATTTTGGAAAAGGAATTTATTTACTTCCATATTATGTACTTTTAGCAAGTCTCGGGTTTACTAAAGAAAATGAAGGAATCTTGTTTGACCCTGAAGAATTTGCAAATGGATATACATTTTTCGCATTTGATGTAAATCAGCTTTCATCGAATGAAGCATCACTGATTCTGGAGAGTAGTGGTTCGGTACGAGTGGAACTAAAATTTGGAAAAGCGCTACCTGAAGCTGTAACCTGTCTTGTATATTCTGAATCGCAAGCCATTCTGGAAATTGACAAGTTTAGAAGAGCTGCAATTACATAGGATGGACTCACATCAGCTTCGACACTCCATGTTTTTACTTATTTCTAATGTAAATCTGTTTGTTTGTGGAAAAGATCAACTAAAAAATATTCATACTAACAATTTCGCAATAATTTGTAATAATGAGGCTTTGAGTGAAATAGGAATGCATTGGTTGGCGTTGTACAAATCAAGTAATCAGAAATACATTGATTATTTTGATAGTTTCGGATATTCAATTACATTTTATGGAAAAGAATTCACGCGTTTTGTAAAAAAATATGGTGGTAAAGTTCGTAGCAATTATGTGCAACTACAACCCAATGGAAGCAATAGATGTGGATTGTATTGTTTATATTTTCTGTTTTTTCGTAGTAAAGGTTTTTCGTACACCATAATAATAAAATCATTTAATTTAAATGATAAAAATAAAAACGATATTATTGTGAAAAGAATGTTTAGTAAACAGTTAAAATTAAGTAAAAATTCAAAATGTTCAAATAAATTTTGTTTATGTGAGGAAATACTTAAAGATCATCCGACTTTAAATAATGTAATATATCAAAAATGCAAGTGTTTAAGATGTTAATAATTTGATTTGAATTTTGAAAATAAAAAATAATTGCAAAAAATTAGCGTCGCCATTTCGGAGCCACGAAGTGGCTACGAAATGGCGACGCGCATCTCATCATACATAATTATTGTATTTTAGATAGTGATATTGTTTTTAATTACGTGTTTACACATTTTGTAGCACCTAAAACATTAGAAATAAGGTTTTTTGTAAATCAAATACTTGCACAAACCGCCTACATACTAGTTCAAATTTACAAAATATCAAAATTGTCAAAGGCTTTTACTTAGCCTATTATCTTAAATTGCCCAATTGTGTCGAACCGCTGCGACAATACTTTAACTAATTTGGTGGTGCACTTTGTGGTTTCTAATTTTAACAATTAACATGTCTGGCTTCCTATTATTTGGAACCGTTAAATAAATTTGGAATATATTTGTATGTCTGATTTAGTGCAACGAAGGTTATTATTGACTATCCAAGGTACAAAGGAAGTTTCTAATTGTGCATGAATTTGTCCAATTGGGTTCTTATACAAAGAAAGAAACTTCGGTGCCACGCCGTTATAGTCACGCAATGCTAAGCTGTATTGTTCGCTCCCACAAGAAGTAAAAATGGTGTGGCATATAGACAGGAGAATTGTTGAACAAACGTTTCAGTAAACTACTAGTCTTACAATTTTTTCAATCAAAAAAACCCAAAGTTGGAAATATAAATTTGGTACAAAGAATGTGGCATGCTTGAAGTACGTATATTATTTGCTTGCAAATAAAGAAACAAGTTGTATGAACGGTTCAATTGTTCAGACATATTATTATTTGAATTTGCGGTATGTTAACTCACCACTTGTGTAACATGTGGAGTGTTAATGTACACGAACATTAAAAGCTGACGATTGCACAATAACTACAGAAAAGTTTAATAGGTATATTTATTCAAAAGTGTAATATGTTATTTAAGCAGTACGCAAACCAGACCTAGAAAGAAAGCCAGACATATTGTAAGTTACGTTAAACATTTTTTAAATTGTGCTCTAAACTTTTAATGCTATACAAATTGATAAAAACTTTTCATGGTAAAACGGATAGTGGCTTTGGACTGATAATTCCTAATACCAGGCTTGGGTAATCACCCCATTTTTGTCAAGGGATTAGTGATTGTGATTAAATGAAGACGCTTTTTCAAAAGGTGATTAGTGATTGGTGATTAATATCAATCCCAATCCTGGTGATTAGGTGATTAAAATCAATCCCAATCACTGGTGATTAGGTGATTAAATGTTAAGCGAAAATGCAAGTAGGGTTAGGATTAGAGATTGAGTTTTTTATAGATTCTCACTTCGACAATGCATTTCAACAGTATATCACAATAATTGTTTACTATACCAGTGAATCACAACTAATAACAACCCCCATAAGCGTACCTAAATTAAAGGCAATAGAAAAGCCGCTTCATGGAGGTTTGAAAATAGGACCTCAGTGATTAAGTAGTGATTAAAGGCTACTGGTTTAGGGATTAGTGATTGTGATTAAATGCAAAAAAATCTTAAATGGGATTGGTGATTAAGTGATTAACTTAATCACCAATCCCGGATTAAGGATTAGTGATTCTAATCCGTGATTACCCAAGCCTGCCTAATACCACACAAAATTCAATGGTTAGCACAAAAGTCCTATTTTCGCCAGAGTTTCAACATAATCCACTTAGTTGGCGACTTCAAGTTATATTTACATGGCTTTTAAAAGGCTAGGTCTGAAACCCACTTATTTATGAATATATGATTTCAAGAAATAATTGAAACTAAACGTTTGAAATTCTACACATGAATGGTTTTAATAAAAAAACACAATGAAAAAGTTTTTGTATTTGCTGTCATCTAAAATATGCAAATTGTACTGAAGTTGTTTTTATGAAAAGTTGGTCATAAATTTGTACACATTATTTGAATAGCTTACCTCATTAGGCGGTTTCTCATTTTCATTTTATTCTGCGTAACAAGTATATTCTGTCACATATTGTGGGCCACAAGTTAGCCTTGCAGTCTTGTGTTTTCTAGATCATTGCTAACATGAGTACTATGATAATAACGACTGGCTAGCTCGTTTTGTGGTAGACATTGCCGCTTTCGGCATTACATGCAGTAGTGAGCAAGGATCGTTTTTTCACTGATGACGCCATGCATTGGTGGCACAGTGTTTGTAAACAGTGTGAGGAAAGAGACCTCAATAAAACGGAACCAGAGTTTAAGCAGGGTTTCGACAAAATTGCCGACGAGATGCGAGCTTTTTTCCGTGCCTCTACCCTTCAGATAGAGAATAAAAAGCGCAATCGAGAATTTAAGTTCACGTAAGGTGATGAGCTCATGTCACGAAAAAGTTAGGCCTGCTTAAAGAAATTGATCCAGCCATGAAAGAGGATTAAAAAAGCAGATAATTTAATAAAAGGATTGCATCCTGACCTTCGCCTTACTTTTTCAACCGGTGAAATAACACCGTTTCGCAGTTCTTGCGTAGGTTATCTCGCTATTCAGAGGTAGCAGAAGAAAACAAAAGGCTACTTTCTACCTTATCATCTTCAAAGCAAAGCTCTTTTTCTCATAACGATAGAAGCCAGGACATGAAAGCCATTAAGAAAAACGATGGTGATGGTCCTTCTCAGAGACAACAAAGCGGTAAAGAATGGGAATGGGAATAGGAATAATGGGAATAATGGTGGCTTTAGACGCGGCAAGAATAATGGTAATTGACGAGGTGTTTTTAGGCCAAACCAGTTCTTTAACTAAGGCTTTCCCATGCCTTACTTCATGCCACACGCCATGGGTTACCCACCTCCCTTCTTTCAATATCCTATCCCACAAGGTGGTGGCCAGCAAGTCTTTATTCCTCGGAACAATGCCCCACAAAACAACATGTTTGCGGAGGACGTAAATGTGGTTCAAGAGAACCCACCATAAGAAGAGTAGGGATGCGGTTGCGGTACCGTAGCCAGCATGAACATAATAATTCCTTCGTACATGTCTTTCCCTTTCATTATGCTAAAATGAAAATACCCCTGAGCATTTTACATTTTCGTAGTGAATGCCAACGAGAAATTGATAAGCTTTCTGTAAAAAGTCTCTTCAAATGGTTCTGTCCAAAGTAAATCTACCAATGTTTCTCGTCGTCTTCTTCAGGTAGTACCTGGCTCAGTACACGCTTCTTTGCTTGCTCTTTCCCATTTGCAATCTGCATGATTCATGTTCAGAGAGAAATACTATACCACAGATTTAGTACCGAGAGTTCAACGGTAGAAAATATCCAGTATAATTCAATCTGACTAAGCACAAGCGCATCGTACTACAGTGGCCCATTTACATTCAACAAAAGCTTTTCCATGCCTTGATAGATAGAGGAGCAACCATTAGTGCAGTAAACTCTACCTTTGTTAAAACTTTACCTCCCAACTCCTGTCGCACAACCGCAACGAACCATTTTCTTGTTTAAAATTCGGAAACGGACTTGGACACTCCGATTTAATTTTAAAAAGTAGTGTATAGAATATTGTATGTTCATTTCATTCTTTTGAAATTTCGCTACCCTGATGAGGACTTGTGTAAAACGAGCCGAAACGTCGGATTGCAAATAAAAGTTTCAAAATACATAAACTCGTAGTACCCTACAACCATTACCTCTTAAATTGAACCATTTTCTATCAACCTTTCTGTTGAAGTTACGGTGCACACTATAGTGGAGCAGCAAGTAGAAATGATTGTAAAAGTCAATGACGTTGAGTTTCTTTGGTGCTTTTATCTTGTTCCCAAGCTTTCAAATTTTATTTTTTTGGGTATGGATTGGGAAAGTTCAAATTTGCTGTAAAAACCCTGCTGTTGCTGTGCCATCCAAAATTACCACAACCTAAATTTAAGTTCACTTTCCGTCTTTCATCCCATGTCTTTAGAAGAGTCCACTATTCCCAATTCTCCAAACACTGCCATTGTAGACCCCGATTTTAACCATTTTTCAATTTCTCAAGAACTGAGTGTACAGAACTCTGAAAAAGTACCTTCTTCAAGTATGCTTGCGCTCCGTGTTAGAAAATTTGTAGTTTTACAGCCTCTTTTCTTTGCCAAAGTAAAGGTGAAGACAAATAGAAAACTCTCTGCTGACATTATATATATCTACCTTAAAATAATAAACGCAACCTTCAGCAAGTAGCTTTGGGCAGTTCCATTGTACAAATGCAAGATGGAAAAGCATCGACCTTTGTAATGAACATGAGCAAGCGTCTTGTTCGGCTGCGTGAGAATTTGCATATAGGTAGCTGTGCGTTGTTCAATGCAAATGATGAAGTGCTTGCTTCATTAAGCATAAATTATCCTGAAATATCAAAGGAATTTTCCAAGCTTCAAACTCATTTCCAGTTCAACGAACAATTGTCTGTTGAGGGGAATGAAAAAATGCTTTTTCTACTAAAGAAGTATATGCACACATTCAGGTCTCAAATGGGTCGATGTCCCTATGTTGAACATGATATTGATGTCAGTGATGCTATACCGATAAGCCAACGACATTATTGCGTGTCGTTGAAAGAACCAGCGGTAGCTGCCATTAACGTTCTAAGAAATAATGTGTTTTTAGGACACTCAATTTCTAAAGAAATTATAGCGATAAAGGATTGTGCTTCATGTCACATGACTTTGAATCATTTTGCAGCGACAATAATATTAAATTGAGGTTTTGCTCCACGGCTCATCCCGAGACCAATGCGGTATGTGAGCGTTCTCATGACGTTTTTCAGAGAACAATGGCGAAACTTGTAAATAAAGAGAAAGAATGGGATAAGTTTGTCTCCCAAGCCGTTCTCTCGTATAATATTACGTACCGTACCATAGGGTTCTTAAAATGTCACCATTTTATGCTTAATATGGCAGAGAACCCCGTTTAAAACAGATAACTTGTTAACAGTCTCAACTTCTGTCATTGACGGTGAAAGAGAACATGCAAATATTTTCCGAGCTAAAACTGCAGCAGAGCTTGCATTTTTGAATACAATTAATGCACAGAATAAAGCTAAAGCTGCTTTTGGCAAGAAACACCCTGATGTTACATTAAACAAAGGAGATCTGATTGCAATAAAAATTTCCAAAAGAATCCCGGGTAAAGTCCAGAAATGGCTGAAACGGTGGACGTTGTAGAGCGCATTTGGTAGGGTACGGTGAATGTGCGTTTGATGCATCAATTAGTTGGGGTTTTGGCAAGTTGATTTCATTTTGTTTGTCAGGTGGATAGAGATAAACCTGCGCTTCACAAGGCCAATGTTTAATCTTCATTAGCCTTTTTTAATTTAATGCTGCAACAAAATAGTTTCCCTTTGTTACAGTAAAGTTATTAGTGTGCACTTTTTCAAAGGGCAGAAGAATTTCCTCCATGAGTTCGTCACCAGAAAAAGCCAGCACAATATCGAATCGACGCAAACGCAGTGGAATGCTTGGAGAAGAGTAGAATTCAGCAGCATTGACATTTATTCTGTTCAGTAGACACTGGTAAAATGGTAGCAAATAATTATTGAGAACGTTTTAGATGTGATTTGGGTATACTTACTTATAGCGCTACTACGGTACTGCGAGAAAATACAGGTGTTGGTTGCTTCTGTATTGCATTTTGTGAATATAAAAACAAGCAGCAGGGGAGCCAGCTTAAACACACTGAAGAAAATCATTTTGTTAACCTTAAGTTTTACATAGTTATATGTTTCTAATAATATTTGTAATGGACAGCTTTGGTTCAAGCATTTGAGCGAATTTTTGACTTTATGAAGATTTCAAGCGTTTATGAAAAACATACCTATTGTCAAAATACACATCTAGGATCTGGAGAAACGTAAGCAAATCACTACTCAATTGATTTCCCTAGAGAGAGCCTTATTTCTGTGTGTGTAATATGAGTGTAAACTTCAAGAAACAGCCTTGAGCGACGCGTCAACTGAGCTATGCTTACTATGCTTCTAGTACTGTGAAAACATACCTACGATACAATAAACCTAAATGTATTTTAGTAAGCAATTATCTTTAAAATGCTAAACGTTTTTTGTTCACTAAGGTGGATGTATCTGAGCTTCTCGATGCGTTCAGTCATATATTTAAACAAAAATTGCGTTTTAAATTTTAGTTAATTTTAGGTTTGATAGTTTTATTTTTCTCAGTGTTTAATTATATCAGGAAGGTTCTAGAAGCAGACGTATTAGCTCACGTGGCTAATATTTTGTAAAAGCGTAAGGGATTGCCCCTTAACGAAATTACTTTTTAGAACCAGTTATTGTCAAAGTTTTGTTAGTGTGTATGACGACTATATAAGTAGTGACAGGAATGGTAAGTCCAAAGCGACGTCGCTATTTTACCAGAAAACATTTAAGCATCTATTTATTATATTCAATTTTTCTAATAAAACATTATTTACACATATTAATTTTTGCTACAAACACAAATTTGAAGGTGAACATAAAAAATATCTATGCAGCTATACTACCATATAATACATATACCAAACTCATTATTAGCTCGCTGCGTCAGCAGGTGAGCTTATTAACGAGTAGTGTGTCCCTGTGTCCGTGTGTCCGTCTACCTTATTTTTGGGGTCTATGACAGGCTATTTGGGGTCTATGACAGGCTATTTGGGGTCTATGACAGGCTATTCGGGGTCAAAGTCAGTTAATAGGGGTCAAAATAAGGCTATTTAGGGTCAAAATCAGGCCACGTGGGGTCAAAATCTCCGGCTATTTGTGGTCAAAATCTGGCTATTTGTGGTCAAAATCTGGCTATTTGGGGTCTAAACCAGGCTATTTGTGGTCAAAATTCGGCTATTTGGGGTCAACATTAGGCTATTTGGGGTCAACATTATGCTATTTGGGGTCAACATTAGGCTATTTGGGGGCTAAAAGGGCCGAAATCAGCAAACCTGGGTCTAATTGCACCATTATTGTCTATTTTGGAGATGTTTTACCTATTGTAGATGAGCTGAATGGGCTTTAAAACAGGCTATATGGGGTGCTAAACTAAGTCTTTCGCAGCGAGCATTTTTAATGGTTTACCATTGACTGGTTATTCAAGTGAATAATTATCGCTAGGAACTCTTGTTGTGTCGCATTTGGCTTTGTGATGGGACTTTTTAGACGTCATTGCTTCTGTTCCACCAACATTTTACAATTCATTGGATTGGATGACAACGGATGGACACTTCCATTTGTGTATGCACTGCTTCCAAAGAACACCAAACAAGTATACAGTACATACACTTTTGTCACCGGCAATTAATTTTAATTTTTATACTAAATAGGGTACAACGGTAATAAGGGTATTGCATAATAGTTTTTTGTATTGAAATCGGTAGCCTGCCATACAATAATTTTGATATTTAGACCACTAACATACAACCTCCATTTTCCTAAAATTAACTTAAATATCCACTCACAAGCTGGAGAATAAATTGTATGTTCTCGTAGGATAATTTAATTTTAGTATATAAGTTCTTTTTATACCGGAAACGTTATCGATTTTATTTCAACACTGAATAATTACAAAATTTTTAAAATATCTTTTTAACTAGTCAGTCCGCACTTTAAAATTTAAAAATTAAAAGGGTTACGATGGTGCAACTAGGATAAGTAGAATGAAAATATTAAAAATATATATCTGTGGAAAAATCAAAAATAAAATTTAATGGTTATTTTGAGTTTTCTAAAATTATAATTATTTTCTGGTCATTAGTAGGCATCTCATGGTACCCCGAGAAACCCCCTTGTGAAAATTTTGTACAGTCAGCCTTCCAATAACAAACTGGTTTCCATAAGAAATCACAATCGGCTTGCAGCTCCGACAAAATTTCTTCATTACCAAATTTTCTTTCCTTCTCCCCCAGTTATACCGCTTCCACGACATAGATGTTTTTATTCCGCCAGCCTGAATCAAATCTCCCATTTGTAAAATAAACGTCCAAAGCAGTAAAACTGCTATATTTCCGAAACCCATCGGCAACTTTGTCAAAAGGTTGAGTTGTTCCCAATAGCCAAATAGAGTAAATGTAAGGTAAATTGATGTAAGCTCCATTAAAATATGATACCATATTACAAGTAAGCCAGCATTAAAGCCCAGCAAAATCCATGCTTGAGCCACTTGGAAAGCTCGAAATGTATTCCAAATTCCAGCGTAACTTCTCGAACTGGGTTTTGTATAGTAGTTGGGTCTGCCTAAACGAAGCTCTTTGGTAATAAAATAATACAGAAAAAGGCTATATAATAATCCTAAATTTCCTAAGGTGGCTACACTTGAAATTGTGGCCGCTAGTGTGTAACCCTGGTACACATATATTAAAAGACGTACAGGCCAAATAAAACAGGTTTTAGGAATTAGTCTGCCTATGGCAATAAAGCTTCGTAAATGCGAACTTTGAAATGCAAAGCAAACCACAAAAAACTGAACTAGAAATATGTTAAACACCAGCAACAATATTTCAAACAGACGAAACAACTTTTTTCTCTGAATTTGGCCATGGCGGGATGGATGTGGAATTAAATTATGTTAAATCAAATTAAAATTAATTTACAATCAAAATTAGTTAAACTTTATATTTGAAGCACAAACTAAACAAAATTTGACACAAACCTTCTAGGGTTTCAAGCAGGTACATGAATCCGTCCGACGTAACACTAGCTTCTTTACCAAAATAATTTGTAAAGAAGTACATTGTCAGCATAACAATGTATCCTAGGCACCAAGCCACAGTAAGATGGAAATTTGATGGCTGCCCTTCAAACCATGATTTGACCACATATAAAAATATCAAAGGTGTACCCGTTGCAGTGATGTAGAAATTCCGACGTACTTTATACTTAAGTGCTTTATTGTACTTTATTTGGTGTGCTTTCATATCATAGCAGATTGCAGATCCACCAGAAAAGTTACTAGAAATGAACACTGCGTGTAGTGTCTGAAGTAAGCGATCTGAAAACATTTTGGTGGCAGAAGCTCGCAAACTCACCTACTGAGTTTACAAAGCTAATAATGAGAGTGGGCTTCTAGAAACGAATTTTGGTTATGGTAAGAACCAAATTGCTGGGTTGTCGGCATACAATTTTGTTTAGATATTTTGGAGGAATATTAGTATATGTTAATGATAGACTAAAGAAATAACTGATTTTCATATAAACTCGAGGATTGTTTGAACTTTTATTTTAATAGCAGTTTATAGGTTTGGTGCACAGCGGTGCAAAATGTTAGGTATTCAGGCAGGTAGTAATAAAATAAATTTGCTGAAACGTGGAACAGAATTATGTAAGCAATTGGGTTACATAAGCAACCAAAATGCCATCTTTACTCCCCGCCATATCCTTTTGTAATCGTCCTAAGTACTACATTGGTTAACTTTCGACATGTTTGGAATACCTGGTTAAATTGCCAACTTTTGAATTGCAGAGGGATGGTACGTGGAAAGAACATAATAAGGGCAAAATCTCTAAGCAGCTACTTCAATGATGAACATTTTGATTGGTATTAAGTTATTAGGGATAAATATATACTAAACCGAAAGGAAAGGGTAAACAGTGGAAAGTATTTTAAATAATATAAATGGTATCTTGGTTCAATTAGAAATCCTAGCAGTTGTCCAAATTCCGCATGGAAATACTTTAGTTCGTTCTGGTTGTAATGTACGCGGTGGCTCTGCCGAATAAAAATAAGAGAAATGTGCAATATAAAATACGACCGCAAGTAATTGCAATTTGTTTATTCTACAGTATTTAGTTTGAGGTTTTTCGGTAATCTGCTCGTTTGTAAATCTCCATTAGGGTTAACCCCCCCTAGCTGCCAGCGTATGTATCCAAAGAGTAATTTATTTCTCTGGGAATAGTTACAAGCCTCAAGATAAAGCTGTGGAGCCGCATGCAATTTAAATTTATATTCCTCATTAGAAATCCAAAAAAAGTTATTAACAGATTCATTCAATTTATTTCCTGTCGCTGGTTTAATCTTCATTTTCTGTAACGATCTATATCGATTTTTGGTGTCGAACTACTTTTACCCCGTGCCGTGGTTCTCATCTTATTTGTCATTTTATTTCAGGTTTCCAATAGTACAAAAACCAACCATAGAATAGATATTTCCATTTCCCTCAAAACAATTAAACCAATTTTTGGTAAACTTACATTAATTTACGCCAAGAATGCTTTAAAATATATAGTAAAATTAAGCTTGAAGTCTACAGTTTAAACCGTACTTTTTACGAACAATATCGTTTTTCAATAGTATACTAAGCAAGTAGTAGACTAAATAGATTTTGCCAATATTGCCAATGCATTACTTTTAAATTTTTATATTCAAGTTTGCATCACCATTTTGATAAACGCCGTCATGCACAAATTAGTTTTTCAATTAATCAGCATGCTTGTTTATGTTGCTAGTGCAGCACCCCCCTCAGATGAAGTTATCCAAAGTTTTAACTTGTTTTCCAACTGTGTTACTGGAATAACAAATTACCCCGGACTGAATTTGAATTTTTCATTGTTCGCAACACCAGTAATTCTGACAAGGTTTTATGATGGCGATCGGAGAAACAAGTATGGCGATTATTTAATTCCATATGAAGCTCGGAACATGACCATTCGCGCAATAGAAAAGTTATATCACACCAGTAAAGCCAAGATCTTGCTTAACCAAACCACAGATCAGTATCGGTACGCTACTAAACGTACAAGCAACTGTCGGGCTGATGTGTATTTGTATCCTCCTCCAAAATTCACCCATAATTTTTATACAGACTTTGTCGAATTGTGGCAAGTCTGGCTTTCAGGAGGTGATTGGTATGTAAAGCTGCCCAGAAAACTTGACGAGCATCATAATCCGGAGGAATATAAATGGAAGAGAAATTTTGTCTCAACAACGACCGTGTACACGGTGATTGTTCTACATTCAGTTCCCGAGAACCTAAGTACAAAAAATTTTCTCCAAGCTTGGTTTGAATCTGCTTACATCTCGCCAGATTTTGCGTGGCCATACCTTTCCATCTTGTTGATTGAAACTAGCACTGACATAAAGCCACGTATGCACCTAATTTGTAAGTTCTGCCAAACTTGCTTACCTCTGTCTATAAAAACTTTTGCAGAATTTCCAACAAGTACAGAACTACTTAACCAAAACATTGCAATGTACGATAAAATCGAATCCATGAGTGTAGAAATAGTACTTCCTGTTCATGTAACCAATCACACCCTACCAAAGTCCCATTACACATCTGCTCGGAACGTGATGCGTTATGTTCTGAAAACTGAGCTGGCCAACACAGAACACCTCTCAGAACGATTTGTCTCTCATGTGCTCTACCTTATGCTTCAAGAACATGCGAACTTAACCTTTGTGTCGGATAAATACTTTGGGTTGGATAAGCTGGAGACTTTGTATAGCAGTAAGAAAGTGGTTGAAGAGAAATGTCCACTTGGCAGATATTACTCTCGAAATATTCGCGTAGCTTTGCAACAAGATACAAAACCGCATTTGTCCCAGTTTCCAGACATGTCTTTAGTTATGTATGGTCAGCGCTTGAGATTTATTGCTTGTCATTATAAACGAAAAACTTGGATAACTTCTGTTGCCGAGATTGTGGCGGCATTTGATATTGCATCGTGGGTATTTCTGATTTTCACAGGTTTTGCGATTTCCGGATTAATTAGCTTTACCTTAAAAACCTTTAGTGCACCTTATGTATTTCTAACCTTTTCATTTACTGTATTTTTTAAATGTTTTGCGGCTATGCTTGAACAAGGCTCAAATCTATTCAAGTTGTCCTATATTAGTAAAAAACCTAAGTTATGCCTTGCGATATACTTTATCCCACTGGTGCTTTTGGTAATAAGTAATGGATACAAAGGCGAAAATATCCAAAGATTAACCGTAAAAGCGCCGCTTGTTCAATTTCACTACTTTGCTGACTTGATTAAGCACAACTTCAAGGTGTACAACTTACCGCATAACTTAAGTGAGCATGATTTTGAAATACTTGATAAATCCGTACGCACAGCTATTACGGCTACCAATGGTTACTATCGCCAAACAACGTCTCATGAAGCCTTTCCTGTTGTGTCAAATTTGTGGTACAATTTAATGCTACAGCGAAAAGTTTGGTACAAGCTAGAAGATATAGTACACGAGCTGTCAACTAAAACAAAAAGTTTTGTAAAAAATTCGCAACTTTTTCCAAATTGGAATAAGAACACCGACTTCAGGACAGCCTCTGGTTATGACTACCGCCAACTTGTATATCCTCACCTGCGAGAGTGCAACCGGGCTGCCGTAATCCTAGACGAGAATATAGCCAGAATAGTGTATACGAATATGAGCAGGTTTGAAATGCCAATTTATTTTGGGAAGGATGTGGTTCACGAAAATGTCAAAGGGTACAAGTTTATCGGCCAGTTGCCTTTGGTGGTTTACAAAAGATTTCACAATTTTTTTCAAACTGGAATAACTGCTTGGTGGCAAAAATATGTGGACCTTGCTCTTGTGCAAATGACAACGCTGCAAATTCAGAAAGAAAAATCTGTGCCTAAAGTAGAAGAGAAAGCAAATATATTAGTGCTCTGTTTTGTTGGTGGCGTTAGCTTTTTATTTGCGTTTTTTATTTTTGCGATTTTTGAAAACAAAATTAAAATCATTTGCCTGTGTAGCACACGCAAAAGAGGCTGTGCTATATTCTACAGTAATCAGTAGTAAATTATAAAACTTTATTAAATAACATAAAACCTAAATAAACTTTTGTGTCAACATGTTGAGTCGTTCCATTGCTATATAGCTCGTGTAGATACGGTGAAGGTTTCCACTGATAATTTTACACGCTGCCAGATAAGCTCACATTAAAACAGGTATTCCTTTAGGAATCATAACGAATGTTATAAGTCACTTTTATTTATATGTAATTCAAAAAACTCTACAAAACTTATATTATATCTGCTGCTAAGATCACGTTGCTATTGGTTCCACTAAAGTATTCTTTCGGTGTATCATCATTTTAATAAAATTAAATCTACTGTACGGCCACTTCTATATTGCTTTAAAATTAATTAAATTGATTTAAATTTTCATTAAAAAATTGAAAGATAGGAGACCATATAGCCCTACAAGGTTTAAATCTGGCCCTGCCAGCAAGAAATTCAGCCCAAGATTTTAGTACTCGTTTAAACAAAACTGGTATTGAAAGTTTTTTTTGGCAAAGTTTAATTATATATCCTGAATGCAGATGGTTTCTTTTTATTGGGTGCACAACTTGACTCCGTATATTTCTTGCATGGCCTAGCCTGGCAAGTCCTGTATAAGATTTCCAACAAATATTGTATATTTTGAGAACCTAACGTACCTAATTATTGTATTTAACGTTTAAGTTGCGTTTTTTATTAACATAATTAGATCAACAGTTTCTTCTATTATGCACTGATAATAATTTGGCTTTGTCTCTTGATCAAAACTTGCCAGCCCATAGTACACTGTAATCGGTCTTTGTGCTCTTAATTGCTTCTTCCAGATTTTAGATGCGATGGTACTACACATTCTAAATTTGCTAATCCACAGATACTCTAACATTTTACTACTATATTGGTTAGACCTACAAACTTTTGGAAGTGTAGCATGAATACATAAAAGTAATATCACAAGACAGCAAATCAGCATTGCATACACTGAAATTGGAAACACGTTCCAAGTTAAGCATGCCAAGCTTAAAAGTAGACACGCCATTATAAAACCAGATAGCATTAAAAACGCAGTAAATTTTCTGAGAGTTATCAATGCTATATGATTTACGCACTGAAACTCAATGTAACGTTTTAGTGTGTGGTATTTGTCTGTCAGGTTGTCTATTTGCTGCAAGCATTTAAAGTATACAACAAATAAAGATATTAGCAAATGCAGGAAAATAACATTTGTTCTGCAAATCTCAACCATACAAAATTGCATTACTAGTGCTCTAATTGTAAGAAATGGGTAATAGTAATCTATTACAAGGGAGGTATTTCGAAATAATATATAAAGTGGATCAAAATTCCAAAGGATGATTCCAGCGGGAAACGTTAATATGATATATAGTTCAGCCGCCACTATTCCAAGCATCAAGAGTCGCATGTAGTCTGCCCCGTGATTTCCATTCAGAATTTTTGGAATTTCTAAATATTAAAACAAAAATATTACTGGGAAACAAGCAAATATTTTACGATGTTTTAAAAGTTTTTACCTTGCGCTACAAGTTTTCTCAATTTTAGGTGAATCGCATAGCCGTAGCGGTACTTCAATTTCCTCAACTTTCTGTCAAAGCGTAATAGCACGGAGTAAAAATAAGCAAATTCCTGACCACCCAATATGGCAAAACCGTTTAGAATTGCAAATAACAGTATTTCAAAACCACTAATAAGTTGCACCATTGCTGTGTGTAAAGGCAATGCAGGTGGAAACAAGTAATATTCAATCACGTTTGCAATAGAAATGGAAGCCACAAAGGACATAAGCAAATTAGACAAGTAGAAGGGCAATAGCTTGATACTTCTCTGCTCAGTAGTGAATTTCTCTAATTGAATTGATATCTGTACGATGTGTGAGTACACAAGTTTTCCAAAAATATTGTTGTATAACTCAAGCGATTTCCAATACAATGGGGTAGTCATTTTTTAAAGTATGTAAAAAGAAAAATACTTTGAATCTATGAATGCTAATAAATCAAAAAAGTATCAATTCAATATCAATGAATCAACGTAGTAATCACTAGAAACTTTTAGAAATGTTTGCTATATCTAACAAAAAAAGTTCCATGTCATTATTACAAAACAATGGTTTCCAAGATAGTATTTTATTGTAGATCAAACTGGTTTTGTACACGCAAACCTACACTTAATACTGAACGTTCTTTTTACAAAATTCAACTTTACCTTAAAGCATTTCTTATTGCTTTTATTTTAAATAATTGTTCGTTTAAAGCAACGTTACCAAAGAAAAGCTCTGCACACAGTTGTTACAAAAGCAACAGCATATTTCTGTACAATTTAATTTTTTTATTTAAAAATAGCTTTTAAAAAGCTTTTTATATTGTTATAAATTTAAAGTTGCTTACGTTACAAGTCTGCCTATTGGAATATACTGCTAATTCTCTAGGTTTCAATATTAATAGTATAGGGAGAAGACGGAAATAAGCGGCCAAACTTATGCTAACTAACTTAAACTATAACTAAAAATAAGAATGTTTTTTGGCTAGTGTATTAATAGTAAATTTAAACATGTCAGTTATAAAACGGTTTATTCCTATTTTTGCATATTTTAAGCCGGATTTTGGTGGTTGGAGATTTGGTAATATAAGCAAAAATTAACCGACTGCAGCAACTGAACTTTCATTTCAAGAAGTAGTTAAGAATCACATATATCGATGGCAACTTTTCAGGATGTGCTATAAGAAAAGCCACCTCTTACCATTTGTGCTATATGATTTTTTCACAAACTTCGATTTGTGCTATATGACTTTTTTCACAGACTTCAAATGATGCTATATGATTTTTTGGGGCAATTTGAACTGATAGTGCCAAAATATGTTTCAAAACCTCCTGATCATTTTGGTACCAAAAGTTCATTTTGCATCAAAAAATCATATAGCATCATTTGAAGCCTGTGAAAAAGTCATATAGCACAAATCGTAAGAGTTGGCTTTTCTTATAGCACATCCTGAAAAGTTGCCATCGATATAAAGCTGGTATATTTTCTTTGGCGTCAAAATCAGTGCAGAAATATCAAATGTATCAAGTCTTTATATTTTTAAGTTAGGTAAATTGAAAGTGCCTGAGTGCTTATTTCACCTAAAACAGTCCACGCCAAGTATTGCGGACTGATGTCGCAGAAATCGACTTCGAGCAGCTCGCCATCGACTTGGCCCGTATAGCAGAAATCTCCAATCTACGATGCATTGCGCACAATACGTAGCATGCAGCCGTCGCCGATACATACACAAGCATGCATCTCACGGGTCTTCATAGAGTAAACATTTGAACAAAAGTACTCAGGAACAGAAAAAATGAGACCATCCAACTAAGACGTTTCCGAAAAAACGAAAAATCTGAAAAATGTAAAAAACGCCACCCACTCGCAAGGGGAAAGCCACAAACCGCATAGAATGGCTCCCAGTGTCCCAATTGCATAAAATTATGAGTAGTAAGGCTTTATTTAACCTAATTGCTTGAATTATGAGTACTAAGGCCACATTCCACTAAATTCAACAAATCATGGAAAATAAGGTCACATTCCACCAGATAACACTAATTTTGACTACTAGGGCCACATTCCACAAGATTAAACTACGACAGAGACACACACACTTGAGACAGAATTAGAATTAGAAGAAAAATGAACCTTTATCTTTGAGTTTAAATAAAACTCTAATTTTTGTGGTTTTACTGGACACCTGGAGCTTGCGGTTGGAACTTTGTTGTCACTTCATTGCATAGGAAAAGTGTAGCAAGAATTCTGTGGGTTTTTGATCCGTACATGGGTGTGTCTGTGAAAAAATGTGTAACGTCATTTGTGTACGTCCCCACTTTTTGGCTACGGCTTGCTGATGATGGCCTGCTGATTGAAGTCGATTTCTGCGACACCAGTCCGCAATACTTGGTCCACGCTTCAAAAAAACCTATCGTCATATTAGCTAGACTTACTAACCATAAAAAAGGCGTACACTTCAAATATGATAACAATGTTACCTTTGAAGGAACCCCCTTGGGTTTGGGCTGTTATCTCTTGACTATAAACGTTTATCAAGTTTTGAACTCTAGCCAATCAATAATTTGTTATGCAATGGTAAAAATGCAGTCATAATAGATATAGTTTCAAAATGATATACCTAAATATTTTTACACCGTGTAGAAGCAAATATAAATGTAAAACAATTTCTGTCACTGGTTTAAGCTTAATGCTTTAATAATTTAATGCAAAATGTAAACTGGAAAAGAACAACAAAAGGGAAGTTGAATGAAGTAAAGCAACCGACTTAAGGTTTTTACTTTTAAAAAAATAGTTAACTCCGATAGTTTTCGAGCAGATTTACCAAGTAAGCAAAAGTAACTACAATTATCAGTAAACACATGTTTCTATTGGTATAACAGATTTACAATAAATGCAATACTGTACAATACAATTTATTTCTTAAAACCTTTCATACATTAAAGCATATCGGAGAATTAACCGTATTCAATATTTTCATCATTTGCTGATAACTACGAAAGTAAAGAACACAATGTTTATTTCATTTCTTGTTTTTATTAACCTTAAAAATATTAATCAATAAAAATTGTCCATAGTTGATTAGCAATCTGTGCGCAACCAATCAACTGAGCTGGGTCTTCCTCATGATATTTAAGTTTCGCAATTTCCCTTGTTTTTTGCAGTTTAATATAAGTAAAAATGCTTTGCTGGTTTTTATTTTCGTGCTCATATAAAATCGATTAATTGATTTTGTCTCAACCAAAAAATATTTACAATCTGGTACAGGGGAAAAAATATCTTACTTTAGAAAGCATTGCTCAATAACATGCACGTGTATAGTAAACAGGCTGTCGTAAGCAGGATATTGTAAGCAGGTTTTTCCAGAGAAGTTTCCAGAGCATATATGGATTGACGTGTAATCACTTTCTATTAATTGTTATTATTTTTTGATTTTCAATTATATTTTAACTTCTATTAGTCGTGGCTCTATTTGTTGGCATTCTTACATGATAACCATATTATATAGCTTTACAATACACACACTACAGAACAGGAATACTTTTCGTGAGTATATTTCCTCGTTTGCGCAAAACTTGTGCAGCCGTGCATAGGTAAATAGTGCCTAAAGTGCTCCATAACTAAAATCGTACCTTGTAATGGAACGTTTTAGGTTTTCTGAGTAAATTAATGAACCACTGAACTGTTAATTCAACAAGTAAACGTATGCTTTTATAAACCAATTCTATTCTCAGAAATTTTGCAAACTTTACAAATTAAAGTAAGTTTAGAAAGTTAACCCTTCCTTTCCTTGTGATATGAAAACATTCGGAAACGAGGTTTCCAAGATTTTTCATAAGACAGAGAAAATATTTTAAATTATCTTACTAAGGCCGACGCCACATAGCACAGTAAGCACAGTGTTTTTAACTATAATAGCTGTAACAGCTTTGACCCGAGTTTGATTTGGGATATCAGTATACAATATACGAATAAATTTTATGAAAAAGTACAATTTAACCAAGGTAATAATGCAACACGGTGGTGTATAAAAAAACAAACAAGAACTTTTCATAGAAAAACTTTACTGCTGTGATCTATTTGCCCCGAATTCAGAATACCAGTTTGGACCTGGGCCTAAACTTAATTCAAAATGCCCTCCAATCTAATGTATCGAAGTTTATAAGCAAACCAAAAAGTATTCGATATAATTTGGAATCCTGTTTTTATTTCTGCGCTTGTTTAAAATTGATTAATTGATTTTATCTCAACCACAAGATATTTACAATCTGGCACCAGGAAAGGCAAAAATATCTGACTTTTGAAAGCACTGCTCAATCACATGCACGTAAGCTGTTAGCAGGTTGTCGTAATCAGGCTTTTCCAAGAAAAACCAATCCAAGTTATTTTTTGTAAAAAATCAATGTTCACGTTAGCCCCATAAAAGACACATAAAATAACTTCATTTTTTACATCCTAACATGCTTACCATAGTATGTAACTTTACAATATACACACCACAGGACAGGAATACTTATTCGTGAGTACAATTTCACTTCTTATTAAAACATGAGCAGGCGTCGAAAGGTGAAGAGTACATAAAGTGCTTTAAAGCTCAAATACTTGTGTGTTGTGATGTTGTGTTTTAGTTTTTCGTGGATATTAAGTGAACCAAAAATTCAGCAATGAAGCGTATAGTTTCAAAAAACGATCGTAGTATTCTCAACAATTTTGCAAAATTTTAACACTTGTAATCTTTAAAAAATCTTACAAGGGCAGACGCAGCATAAGTAGTACAGTGTTTCTGACTATACATGCTGAGACAATTTTGGCCCAAGTTTGGTTCGCGATATCAGTATACAATAAACAATATTTTTATACAAAAGTACAATTTAACCAGCGTAATAACCCAAGACGCATGGTGTGCAATATAAACAAACAACTTTTAATAGAAGACTTTGCCACTACAAAAAACGCAAGACCTAGTTGCCACGACGTCAGAATAAGAGTTTGGAGCTGAGTCTATGCCTATAGGTAGTTAAAAATGCCTTCGAATCTAATGTATCGAAGTTTGGACCTAAACCAAAAAGTAACCGATAAAGTGTACCGATACCGGTCCTTCATAATCTGGAATTCTATTACTAGACAATTTGAAATCGAAAATAAGTTTTGGCCACATATATTCATGACATATTTTGTAAACCTTGTCGTACTTTTGGGTATATCTGTACTTGCCTGCATTTGTGTTTTACTGGATGCTTTTTATCATCCCGTTTATTACCAAGTGTTTCCAATTTTATGTACTTTCCTTCAGTTGTCTTATGCTATTCTCACTCTAACAGTGTTTTACAACCCGCTCTTAAAACACAAATTTGTTGTGCCATGGTGGAACAAACTGTTTGAGTTTGAGACAATGGTTCAGCGAAAATTAAGATGTCGTATATTATGGAAAAGGCCAAGATTATCGGTATTAAGTTCGATGATGGATAATGGAAAGCTGGATTGGATGGGCGTGGCTGCATTTAATCTTGTCATTTCCTTTAGTGTTATTCCGTGCTTTCTTCCAACAATTGCAATATATCTTGGAATTGACGTTGTATCAATAATGCTTAACAGATTTGTAACCATGGAATCACAAAGCATGATTGTAAAAATCGGTGTGATATTATTTCGTGTGGTGATAGTAATCTTGACCAATGTAGAAGAATGTACTCAATTTCGCACGTATCCTGTGTACGGACTAGCAGTTTTCAAGTCAGTTAGCAATTGCGTTCAAGTCTTTCAAACCTTGGCTGTTTCACAAGAAGGTTTGAGCTACTGGAAACAATTGCAACTTATTTTCATTGTCACGAATGATTTTGTATCGCCAATGATAACCAGTTGCTTTAGTCTTCTGTTTTATCTAATAATTGCATGCTGCACTGTGTCTATTGTGCTACCGGGAAAAATTCCGTGGCAAATTTATATAGTATTTCCGTTATTTGCTGTATTGAAATCAATAATTGTGTTTTTGTTATTTTTCCTTGTTGTAAAAACAAGCGAGGAAAGTATTAGACTAAAAACAAAGTGGATGAAAAGTTGTGCCACATTAATAAATTGTAGTAATAGAAATAGGAAGTTGTTACGACTGTCCGTTAAGAGCATGAGACACATGATGTTTAGCTATAGCTCGTTAGGCCAAATCACAAAAGCCACGCGCACGGACTACATATATTCTTTAGTTTGTTACACTTCTGATAGTGTTTTATCCTTGGGTCCGTATATCAACAGGAATGGTTAAAATTAACTACTACTAATTGATCGTGCGTTTCTTGTCAGGGTAGTTGATTTGTGCTGTGGGTTTTTAAAAACTACTTCCGGAGACATCCGGGTTTGCCTTCTTTACGGTAAACATTTACCAGTTGCATGACATGGAACAGTAAAACAAGGATCTTTGAATTTCAAATAGTCACCACGACATGTTAGAGAAACTTAAGGAATTTTAGAATTTCCAAGAAGATGAACCTGAGTTGCGTGGAGGGTTTCGAAACTTTATTGCCTCTGTAATTAGCGTTGAAAAAGGTCACGGACACTTAGTTTTGTTATAACATAGTATGTTACGTTGCTGATAAACTCTTTTAAAATGCGTTTTATGATTTTAAAGAAACCAAAATACGTAAATAGTAAATGTAAGGATGTATGTAAAATCTATTCACTTCAAAATAAAATTGCTTTTTCAAAACTTTTCTTCGAATGGTTATTCTTTTTTTACTTTAAAGTATACTTTCATAAGTGTACTGTATTGTCAAAAACTGCACCATCAAAAGAAAGCATAATATCTTTTCATGCTACATGTTTCCAGTAGTTCTGTTCGGATCAATGCCGAGCGTGGAGCAACAACTCGTTAATTTCTAAGTCCATTTGTAAAAGCATCGGAATATGATAGGCTTTTTAGTAAAAGCTGTTTATGAAAAGCTGTGCGATTGTAATACGGATGTTACTACCGTGTTTGCTTCCTCCGTAAATTTCAGTCTAGCAGCTCATTGCCTCTTAATTTTACAGCATACAAAAATTATATGCTGCAGCTTGTATATTTTGTCACAATAAAATGGTGATATATTAGCTGGTGTAGGAATGATTAGGAATACGTGTACAACTACATATCATTCTGGATAAGTAATATGCACGTGTGCTGCCGTTTTACTGGCACAAAAAATAAGTGTCGATTGAATTATATCAAAATTATTCAGAAAAATTTGTATAAACACCTTAACTGTGCTAGATAATATATTACTGTATTAACTTTAGTTTTAGTAGTACCATATTTAGTAATGTCAGAGTTTTAACTGGTTATAGCTTTTTCCAGGCATTTTCGTTTTATATGGATAAAGCAGTTTCGTTAGTTTCGTTAAAAAGAAACACGCATGGTGCCAATATAAAATTTAAAGTAATGTTTTAATAATTCATTAAATTTCGTTGCTATGTGGTATCTAGGAAAAACAAGGGCATGGCATATCGTGGTTAACAAGTTTTAGGCCAGTATATATTTACAGTAATTGAAACAAATTGTTTCACTTTAGCTTGTACACGTAAACCTAAGAACTTTCCGAAGAAACTCTGATGCATAATTTTCTTTTTGCTATCCCTCATCCAAAATGAGTATATTTGCTCTTAAACTGGTTGCAATTCTATCATGCTTTTTACTGCACATTCTTGCGTTTCCCTTTGAAGCAGATAGTGGTAGCACAGTTGGAATAATAACCCAAAATACAACAAATCCAACCAGTGAAAGTTATGTTAGCTTTCTGCTTGCGTTAAAGCAAAACAAGCGGTTCCTTTGGCTTGTATATTCCTCTGCTAATATCCACCTTGTATTTGACCCAGGAAAAATCCAAAACTTGAAAATGACAAAAAAGTACTTCAGATTTTCGTTCAAACTAAATCCAAGATTTACTATTGCATTCATCTTATTTACTGCTGGTTTGGAACAAACAGCAAGCTCAATCCATCGTTCTGAATATGAGACCTCGCCACACGCTGCATTTTTTATTAGCGTTTCTACCAACTCATCATGGGTTGATCAAATGACAACAGAGCTAACTACAAATGATCAATTGGAAGGACCATTTGGACCTACACTTGTGTTTTTTGAATATCCAACAACAGCAAAACACTAGCAATATTTTGCTGTGTATGCACACTTGTTCAAGAGAGACTTTTCCTGACATTTGAAAATGAAATTCGTAAACTACTGAGAATTAGCTAAATTCTATTCTTGCAAACAAAAAGATATCCTGAATTTGTAGGTTATTTTCAAATATCTGTAATCCTTGAACCAGACGGTTGAATCTGCTTCGTTCAAATTCTTGCATACTAACGAAAACGTGAACTGGAAATATTTTAGGAATATATGAACATTGTCCCGAACTTACGCAAAATTTATCCTATATGTATGGGTATTAGGGCTTAATATGTGTTTGAAAAAGTAAATCTGAAGCAAAGAAGTTTAAGTAAATTATATTTGTCCCAGGTTTTTGATGTATAGTTTTGAATTCGAAAATCACCACGCAAATACTCTGGAGTGAAATTAATTATGTAATAGTCAGCATCTCTTGGAAAATCACAAGACCAACTTTTACGTTTAGTGTTGTTGTTCCGATTCTTGGTAAAAACTGCCTTGTCGTGCTAACCAAACAAATTCTGGATATCTTCGACATGCATCATTCAATACGACTTTATTTACGTCACAATGTTTACAGTGTATTTTAAACGGTAGAAGACTTCTAATTGCGTAAGGTTCCTGCATTGTGACAGGTATATCAATGAAACGAAAATTGTTTATTAAGCAGCGAAAGCTACTTATTAAGATGGCAAAATCTGTCCGTACGTCTGTCTGTCTGTCTGTCTGTCTGTCCGTCCGTGTGTCTGTCTGTCTGTCCGTCTGTCTGTCTGTCTGTCCGTCTGTCTGTCTGTCTGTCCGTCTGTCTGTCTGTCCGTCCGTCTGTCTGTCCGTCTGTCTGTCTGTCCGTCTGTCTGTCCGTGCGATATCTCCGTAACGGTTCAACCGATAACAACGAAACTTGGCATAGACATGTGTCACGTTAATGCACCGCTGTGGCCAAAAGTTCAGGTTAATAAGTCAAAGAGGTCAAAGGTTATGAGGTCATATGTCACATTAACTCTCTCACTACTATGACAAAGTTAGGATACTACGTTATACCCTTTAGGCTTTAAATATAAAACCAGCACAGAACTATTGTTTTAACTTTTTTAAAACAAAGTTACTAACGTCCTTCGTTGGACAACAGTACTACATTTTACGTTACAATTTTATTGATGGCATGAAACTATTACTTTAACTTTTTTGAAATTACCGACGTCTATCGTTGGTCAAAATACTACATTTTACGTTTTAATTTTATTGCTGGCATGAAACTATTAGTTTATTTTTTGAAATTACCAACGTCTTTTGTTGGTCAAATATGCTACATTTTACGTCCTAATTTTATGTCTGGCACGGAACTATTTCTTCAACTTTTTAAAAAGTTACCAAAGTCTTTTGTTGGTCAAGCTAACTACATTTTACGTTTTAATTTTATGTCTGGCACAGAACTATTGCTTCAACTTTTTTGAATTACCGATCTTATGTTTTTCAAAAATATGTCTTTTTACGTTTTAATTTTTTGTCTGGCACGAAACTATTGCTTCGACTTTCGCTACTTTGCTACATGTGGGCATGTTGCCTACTTTATTTCAATTAAGAACTTGTAGCTAGCAAGTGGGGTGATAAGTTTATCCAAGTTATAATTCATGGGATAGACTTCTGTTTTCCAAGAAGCAATGTGAAAATGATATGAATTGAATAAGCAACAAATTAGAATTGGAAACGTGTAAATCCTTTTGCAAGACACCATACCAGTATGATTTTGATGACTAAAGAACGTACTGGTCGTAAAAATTATTGTTTGTGCGGGTGTATCCGTCTGCGTAAATTATACTGGTCTGCAAGCTGACCATGGTATTAAGCAATTCAAGATTGTGTTCATATTTATTATCTCAGAAAACTTTACAAGCTGGTCGTCAATTTACCAACACTGCAGGTTACACTTAGCTGTAGAAACTAAACCACAAAATACATAATGCTGTTAATTTGGTAGAAAAATTATACATTACGACGAATGCTCATCATTTAAACCTTGTACTCGTATTATGTAACGTTCTCAAGTATATGCAGATTTTACTAAGATAGCTTGCACCTTAGGCTACGTTCAAGCTTGCAGTATGCTCTTTGAAGAATATATTAGTTTATCTAGAGTATATCTACAGTGCATCAGTAACTCGTCATACAATATTTTAGTATCATATTCTTGGTCCCATATGAACCTGTTCCCTACTCAGCATCTACTACAGACCATCAGAAGTATTGCCTCGGTAGTCTAGCAGAGCAGGATGTCCAGTACGGATAATTGGTTATAAATTTTTTTTTCGTTCCTAAAAGGTTGTCACTTAGATTTTGTGGCAACTAAATTCAATAATTCATTTAAGAATTTGGGAGTTTAAATTCTTCCTGTCATTGGTAAGTTGGAAACTAGGACATGCTATAACTAGACTCATGTGTCATTTCTACCCGTTTACCGAGCATTCTACATCCCTTCATTACAGCAGAAGGAAGAAATATTTAATCACGTGTGGTATTAAAACTAGCATACCGCCTTTACGCATATCTATGAAGTGACAGTGAAGCTATTTCTTAAACGCTCACACAACCTGCTTTTAAGCTTCTGTTTTTGCGTATTTTTGCACGAACTTGATTTGCCACTGTTGTTTGTAGAACTTACAAAGACAAGTCTCAATTGTTTTCAACATTTTAACAGCTTTCAATTTATTTTTATTTTCTAGTTGGCGTGGACTTGTATTCAAAAATGTCCAATCTTTGTGTAAGGAACCTAGGGGCCTATTTATATTTGATATAGTTGATATACGGACGCAAGGATAAAACACTATTAGAAGTGTAACAAAGTAAAGAGTATATGTAGTCCGTGCGCGTTGCTTTTGTGATTTTCCCTAACGAGCTATAGCTAAACATCATGTGTCTCATACTCTGAACGGACAGTCGTAACAACTTCCTATTTCTATTACTACAATTCTGCAGTGCGGCACAACTTTTCATCCACTTTGTTTTTAGTCTAATACTTTCCTCACTTGTTTTCACAACAAGGTAGAATGACAAAAACACAATCATTAATTTCAATACAACAAAGAACGGAAAAAGTATATAAATATGCCACGGAATTATCCCAGGTAGCACAATAGATACAGTGCAGCATGCAATTATTAGGTAAAACAGCACACCAAAGCCACTGGTTGTCATTGGCGATACAAAATCATCCGTGACAATGAAAATAAGTTGCAATTGTTTCCAGTAGCTCAAACTTTCTTGTGAAACAGGCAAGGTTTGAAAGACTTGAACGCAATTGCTAATTGACTTGAAAACTGCTAGTCCGTATACAGGATACGTGCGAAATTGAGTACATTCTTCCACAACGTTTAAGGTTACTATCACCACACGAAATAAAATCACACCGATTTTAAAAATCATGCATTGTGACTCCATGGTTACAACTCTGTTAAGCGTTATTGATATCACGTCAATTCCAAGATATATTGCAGTTATTGGAAGAAAGCCAGGAATAACACTAAAGGAAATGGCAAGAGCAAATGCAGCCACGCCCATCCAATCCAAGTTTCCATTATCCATCATAGTACCAAATACCGATAACCTTGACCTTTTCCATAATTTAGGACACCTTAAATTTCGCTGAACCATTGTCTCAAATTCAAACAGTTTGTTCCACCATGGCACAACGTATTTGTGTTTCAAGCGCTGGTTATAAAAGATTGTTAGAGTGAGAATACCATAAGACAACTCAAGGCAAATACATAAAATTGGAAACACTTGGTAAGATTTTGGATGATAAAGAGCGTCCAGTAAAACGTAAATGCAGGCAAGTACAAATATTCCCCCAACTGCGACAAGGTTTACAAAATATGTCATGAATATGTGTGGCCAATACTTATTTTCGATTTCAAATTGCTTAGAAACAGAATTCCAAAGTATGAAGGAGCGATATCGGTAAACTTTATCGGTTACTTTTTGGTTTAGGTCTAAACTTCGATACATTAGATTGGAGGGCATTTTGAATTAAGTTTAGACTCAGCTCAAAACTGATATTGTGAGTTCGAGGAAACTAGACCACAGTGGTAAAGTTTTTCTATGATAGGTTCTTGTTTGTTTATTTTACACCACCCATCATGGATTATTACGTTGGATAAATTGTGCTTTTCCTTAAATAATATACGTTTATTGTATACTGATATCGCGAATCAAACTTGGGTCAAAGCTAATTCTACAAATATATTTATAAGGGGTATGTCGCGTCGACCTTTGTAAGCGTTTTTAAGAATCTGTGTTTTATAAATTCGCAAAAATCTAGTTTCCGAATGTTTTCAGCTCACAAAGAGGAAAAAAGTTAACTTCTGAACTCACTTTAATTTGTTAAATTTTCCAAATTTTTTGAGACTACCAAGATTGCTTTTAAAGTACATGCGTTTAATTGTTGAATTCAGAGTTCAGCGGTCCAATATTTTACTAAGAAAATCTGATTCATTCCACTACAAGGTACGATTGCAGTTATGGAGCACTTTAAACACTATTCCCCTATGGACGGCTACTCATTTACTGCGGAAAAGAGGAATTATACTCACAAAAAAGTATTCCTGTCCTGTGATATGTATATTGTAAATATATAATAAGGTAAGCATGTTAGAATGCCAACAAATAAAGTCACGACAAATAGATATTGAAATAGAATTGAAAATTGAAAAACAATGACAAATAATAGAAATTGAATACATGTAATACATAATACACATGCACTGTAATATACATACAATTCTTATATGCTCTGAAAATTTCCCTGGAAAAGCCTGCTTACGACATCCTTCTTGCGACAGCCTGCTTTCTATATACGTGCATGGTATTGAGCAATGCTTTCTAAAGTAAGGTATTTTTTGTTTTCCTAGAACCAGATTGTAAATATTTTTTAGTTGAGACAAAATCAATTAATAGATTTTTTTAAGCCCGGAAATAAAAACCAGCAAAGCCTTTTGACTTATATTTAACAGCAAAAAACAAGGGAAATCTCGAAACTTAAATATCATGAGGAAGACCCTGCTCAGTCGACTGATTACGTACAGGATACTAGTCAACTTTGTACAATTTGTATTGATTAATACTTTTAAGGCTAATAAAAATAACAAATGGTTGCTAATCTTTACTTCTCTGCACGCTTAATTTTCTGATGGGATTTATTACAGGTAAGTTTTAAGGCACAAATGGTATGCTATAGTTTGTATTTGTAAGGCCTGGCTATACCATTATAAATATATATGTTTACTGATAGTTGTCGTTAACTGTGCTTACCTGGTAAATCCTGTTGGACAATATAAGAATCAACTAATTTAAAAAGTGGTTAACCGTGAGTCGGTTGTTTTGCTTCATCCAAACATCCCTTTTGTTATTGTTTTACAGTTTACATTATGCTTATAAAAATGATTTAGGAATTAAGCATAAACCAGTGACAAAAATTGTGTTACGTTTATATTTGCTTCTAGACGGTATAAAAATATTTAAATATACCAGTTTACAACTAATACCGGTATAACTGCATTTATTACCATTGCATAACAAATTGTAAATATAACTGTACCCTACGAATTATAATGTATTCTTTCGAGCATTACAGTTCATGCATTCACATGTTTGTCCAAAATCTTCCCAAGCAAATAGTTAACTTATTGCTTTTGCAGAAAATACCTTCCAACCAATTATTTTAAGTTCGGAAACTACTGTGGTAGCATGAATGCATTTTGTTTTACCATGCAAGTATTCAAATACGTGCTTAATAAATGTGATACCTAATTTACAAAACGTATTCAGCTAAGCTTATATAAAATATATTATAGATATTTTCTTGTTCTTGGTTTGGTTGGAAGTTTGGTTCTTCGCAACTTGTGAAAATTTGATACTTGTATCCAGAATACGATTAATTTTGATATGTATAAGTCAGCTTACATACAAAAGCCTTCATTGTAATGCTTTGCTTCATTGGTATACTAACCACAAAACACAGTTAATTATTTTTTCAAACTCTATCAGGCTAAAATATAAGTTGTTTATCCTTATTTTTAAATTATGCTTTATTACTCTAAAAACAGTTCTATGTTATAATCTGATTTGATTGCTCAAAAATGGTCTACTCAGATAATAAATATTTTGATAGAAGGTCCGAAAATGCTAAAAATATTTATCTCAAAGTCGTTCGTAATTTATTTTTGATTTTATCTCTACCACTTTTGAAAAATATTTTGCAATACCCGCCAGACAGGCGGCTTGTGGAAAATGTAAGAGGAAAACATATCAGTTAACGGGCCAGTTACCAGTTTGCCATACATAATCGTAAAACTAACTTTGTAAAAACATTTTTGATAAATGCAAAATAGTCAAAATGTACAGTAAAAAGTTAATGAAAACTATTGCAAAGTTTTGCAGGATTAGCCATTTCTTCGGAGCACTACCCATTCTAATCAACACAGAAAAAGATAGCTTGTTTGTAACAAAATTTGGAATTTTAAAATCCTTTATAACATGGCTAATAACAACTCAATATGTGCTACTATTTGTACCCTACCAAGTGCTAAAAATGCGCAGTGCTGGAAACTACGAGCAATTTCTATACCTGATGATAATTTGCTTGATTGCTCAAGCAGGAATTGTTTTTCTCAGCATTTGTTGTCTAAAGGCGGAGAGTGTTTCCTGTGGTATAAATTCTGGACTACGTTTTTTAAAACATTTTGAAATTCACTTTATGCCTAAACACTACAATTCCGAAAATAACTGTGAAAATACTAACTTACTTAAAATGATATGGATTACTGCATTTTACTTGACAATAATTGTCGTTGCGTTTATTTCTCACTATTTTCTATTTCCATATAGTGTGTTTTACTTGACTTGTGAAGTTCATCCCAATGTCAGGAATATTTACTTATCAACCGTATTTGGTTTCATTTATTCCCTATGTGTAATTAATATTGGACTTATAGTATTCTTCGTGCTCATTTTGTTTTTGTCATATTTAGCTTATTTTGTGCCCATATATGCCAACGAGTTTAAACTTGGAATAAAAGTGAGAGACCGTCGATCAATAGAAAATTTACGATCGCCGCATAATTTTGTGAAAATGTATCGCTCTGTGCAAATTTTGCTAAATTTACAAAACAGTTTAAGCTCAGCTGCTTTATTGCCAATTCAAACAATTGTTTGGTTTTTGTGCATATTTTGCTTTGTAAGTTGTTACAAGCGTTGGGCAATCCTACCCAAAATTGTACGTTGGCTGATGTTATTGTTTGGAATTGTTTGGGTATTTACTTGGGCTGTAATTTTAAAAATGTTGGGTATGATGAGTGTGTGGAATGCAAAAACAAGAGTTTCATGGAAATATATAATGACTACGGCTTCAAAAAGTGAAAGATATGGATGGGATTTAAAAGTGTTTAAAAGATTTTGGAAATCATGCCAACCAATGTGCGTAGGATATGGAAGGTTTTTTGTGGTTAAACCAGTTAGTGTGCTGAAATTTATTACAATGGTCAGTCGTGGTATGCTGAAGTGCTTTATTGCCTCACGAAAGGTTGCATGGATGTAGTTGCTTGAGACATAATTTTGAAAAACACTTGTTATTGTGGTTAATTCGAATGATAAATATGATAAAGAATGTCATGAAAATAAGCAGAAATTGCAATTTTTCGAAGTGGATAAGATACATTGTCATGTAAAGAAACAAATTTGCAAGGTTTCAACAATTTTGTTTAAGAATGTTGTATGGGCTACGAAGGATATTTTGCTGGGAGATCCCTTATCAAGAAGACATCTTAAAATGTTTTGTATGGTCGCTAAAGTTAATTCGGACGTGAGGGCACGAGGCTAGTATGGATCGAAGAAATTGATTTGCAAGAAAATATTTTTGTCTCTCTTTGGCATTGACGCCAATCCAATTATTGATATACTAAAAGGAAAACAATTTATTATTTGTACAAAAATCAGCTAAAATATACATGTAGGTAAATACATATTTGGCTATAGAAGGTAAAATTTGGTTAAAAACAGCTTTATTAACTGATGTCAAATTAATTGAGTCCGATGCAATTATGAAGATTGACCCGATTGATCAGTCTGTACGATGATTGAACCAAGCAACATTTTGAGCACTGTTATAAGCAGTTTTTATTTTTACGCAATTTTTCTTGTCCGCAGCAACTATTTATACTTATGTCAAATATTTCAGCGACTTCTGCCTATTTGTAAACCAGCTAGATAAATTGGCAAATTTAAATCTAACCAAAACTCAAACTGTGGGTTACTGGAGGCTCCGTCAAAGGAATTCAGTTTATAATTCAAATTTACTTGGAATAAGTCCCGCCTTAAATTTTAATTTTTGGCTTGATTTGCTGATATAGTTAAACCATTCTCTCGTACCACCGCAACCGTATCGTTTTGGCTCGGTCAGGCAGCTGGCGGTGCTAAAACTTCCTCAGAAAGAGAAATTTCTTTCTCTGGCAACTGCTTTTTATTTTGCCTTAAGCATACGTTCAGAATCACAGCTTCAAGGCAAAATGCTGGTCTCCGGTTATTGCAAGTTTGCTATTGATATAAAATGCATGAGTATAAGGGGTTGATATGCAAAATATACTGCGTGTTCAATCGTAAAGGTTTTGTACAATTCTATTTATTTTTTAAAAATGAAACAGCAGATACTTTTTATCCCTTATAAAGCACTCCCGCATAAGAGAATATTGAGTATTTCTACCTCCAGTGATAAAAACCCTTAATGCATTTCATAATCTAATCCAAAATATGATCCATAGACAATTACAGATTTTCCCAGAACGAAAATAATTATTTCTTTTCGTATAGCAATTCATTTAATTTCTTGCTGGAGAATTATTTTCTGAAACTAATAGAGTAAGTATTCCTATTGTAAACTTTAACGTATATAGTAATATTATTTATTGTGTATAATTATAGTAATAATATTTTAAAGATTTAAACTACATAACAAACTAATATTTTTACATAATATTATACCAAAAAGACTGATGGATGTATCACTTAATTAAATAACTCACAACCAATAAAATTTATATGCATAAGGCTGCAGTAGTTGCAACGAATCATTATATTGAACAGAACTGCACACGCTTTACTTGAATGATTATCATAAAGAATAGCATAACAAAGTTTTGAACTTTGAACACGCGGAACACTTTTACCGTCAGGATTCGAGACTTTTTCGTCAATTCATACATAACAAAATTACCTCACTTTACTAAAATGCTCGTGGCATTGCCTAATTGCATTTATTGTGACAGGAAGAGTGAAATTCTAGTAAACATAACAAATCAAAACAAACTTTAGTTTTTATTTGACAGAAAGCTTAGCTAACGACCCAATCAAGTACTTACACCGATACACCCGTGAAAAGCACTCATGTGCTTTCATCCGTCTGCTTATAATCGCTTTAATAACTCATATAGTGGCCCCAACAAGGCAGTGCATGCTGCAGCAGCCCAAATTGCCCCAGAAATCTTTAGTACACGCAAAACCGTAAACCTGTTGTTGTCTTGCGGAATCTGGAAAATTTCTACAGCCACAATGGCGATATCCGTGTACATCAACAAAGCAATTTCCAATAGCTGTGTAAATATTTTTTTAAATCAAATGACATTGATTGATATTAAAGTGTATTATGTATTTACTTGATAAAGGTTCTAGAAAAAAATATTTATGTGTTACCATTATAGCATTTTGCACATTCCTTGCAAAAAGTATCCCGGACACTTCATTGCTCAGAAAGTGTGCTAAGCCTGGCGTACTCAATCCTCTTAGTAGTATGTGAGAAAAGAACATATTCAGAAAAAGGGTTGTGTAAATAGTGGGTAACCTCCTGAATGCCTGAAAATAAAATAAAGTATTGAATTATATAACAGAAGGGCGTGCAGAAAAATTTCTTCTATTCAAGCTTTTGGGAACAAATCGCAAGTGAAAGTGAAAAATACATCGTTACTTACAGGAACAACCCAATACGCAAAAACTGTTGCGGAAGTGCAGATATAAGAAGAAAATGCGTAGATTAGCAGTATTGCAGCAGTAGAATCCATGCTGAGAAGTTCCTCTAGTTATTCTGCATAAGAACCCACAGAGATATTTAAACCGATATCACCGAGCAATTATCTTGGCACTGTACAAATGGAACAATTAGAAACAACTGACTAACAAGCTGCTTTATATTTTATTAGATTAATGTTCTTTTCGTTAGATTAAATTATAAAGCATGATAAAATAATAACCAACCTTTGAAACGAAATCCTATTTTCCCGTAAAATGTATAAAGCGGGTAGATGGAGATTCACAAGGTTTTTACACGTTACTTGTAACAAGCACCGTTTGGTTGCGCACTCACTTCCTACAAAATATTATCATGAATTATATTATTTCAGTTGTCAGTGTCTCTTCTTATGGTATACGAAATTGAATTATTAATTATTGATAAAAGGAAATACCTGTTACAAAGTGAAAGCGAACAAAAAATTACGTGTATGCGCTGCCTCACTACTTTTGCGACTGGAGGGTGTGCCATTAAAATTGTGTTGGTATTATATAAAAATCATAAAAATTCCAGTACTCAGCATAAGTTTGTAGTAACGTCATATACAGCCAGAGTAAATGTAGACTGCCTGAGGGCAAGAATCCAATACAATTTTACACAATCTAGTTACAAGCTTGTTTTGCTAATGCTATCAGTTACAAAACTTAAGTGCTTTGTGCTATGGTAGAATGGTATAAAATTAAAGAAAATCAAAAACATGCTCGTCATTGACTTCCAGGAACTCTGTGTACATGAGTTTCTAAATATGAAAAGAAAAATGGAGAGGGAAATGAAAGGATCAGTATGTGAAAGCAAAGCACTAGCATAAAAATTATGCTGGAAGAACGGAAATCACATTATATTTATATTACTGTTGTAGCATAATTGACACAGTATACGGCTATATAAAAATTTTCATTTCCTTTCTTGGCAATAAAAGAGGTTAAATACATTATGTTACTCTCAACGTACTAAAGTTTTAAGTACCCTTCTTGTTTTGACTTTTGTAATTGGTAGGTTTGATGTTAACTAGTTAATTAATTTTGATAATGGTAAAAACCATTTCAAAAATGTTAACGAGACTTTTTTTCTATTGTGGTTGCATTAATAACGTACAAAAAGATGTAAATTACAAATTGTAAAATTTTTGCCGAAATGATACTTATACATTCTTAACCTGAGAGATACGTTTTTTTGTATTTAATAACGGTGTAGATATATTGTATAAATCATTTTTCCACGATACGATTTGACCAGAATATATTATATATTGTGTAGATGTGAGACATGAAGTTTTGTGAAAGGGTAATCAGTTACTTAATATTAAAAACCCCCTTTTAGTTATGTGACAAGTTAAAACATGTAACAGCAGATTTAAATAGAAATAAAATATGCATATTTAAAAAGAAACATACACGTACGTATGCTACTCGCGTGTTGCACGTATGATACGCACTGCAGCATTAGCTCTTTGTTCCTCAACAGCCAAAACAAGACAGGAAAAATGCAATGTGCAAGGTAATCGTAGAAAAACTGACAACAGGGAAAGCTGCTTCGTTCTGCTGCAGAGAGATAAACAACGCTGGGAAAGTTTTTTGTTTCGAGTGAAAGTACAGAAGAAGAAATTTAAATCCTTTCTCGTAAAAATACAACATGAACACTACAGTAGAAATACTTTATTATGTCAAACTCCATTTGTTATATCTTATACCTAATTTGTTGTAAATACTTTAGAATTATAAACAGGTGGTTCAAATTACCAATTTCAACATTTAGTATCAATGTTTAAAAATTTGAATTGGAAATTTCAGCATAAATTGACTTTCGGATTTATGGGCTTTTGCTTACATGATAAAAATCTGAATAGTGTTATTGTTAAGAGTCAGAATGAATAAATACTTCTCCCTTTAAATTATATCGCCGAAATGTTGATACTATTTTAGAAGCACAAACATTATTCGGTGAAATAAGCATACACTTAAAACGTATTCTGGCTTTCTGTTGGTTAAGTTGGGCTAATAATGATTTGGTACATTTTATACTTAATTATGGTCGGATTTGGACACCGGAGAAACAATACCAGCTTCATGTATGAATGCACGACTCTTATTTCATATTATTTTAGTTATTTAAATCCTGTTGTTGCTCAGTTCATTTTTACATATACAAGTACCTCCATTTAAATGATAAAAACACAGGCAACCGTCGGAATTCTGTTTTTGATACTAAAAATAGTAACACAACATTTTAGGTAATAAGTCACATGTTTAAATTTTTTATTAACCTACCAGTCAAAAACATTCTTATTTTTACCGTTGTTTTAAAGCTTGGTCGCTTATTTCCTTGTTCCTTCAAATCGATTACTTAAAGCAGGGGCATGAGCAATATATTCTAACAAATAGACTTCCATGTTAAAATAAGGAACTTTCGGTTTAAAATAGCATTGATATGAACGACTTACGTTCATATCATACGAACTAATTCAAAAAAGAACTTGTATATTAAAAACAAAGTTTTTCTAAAATAAACTGTTGTTCTGGTGTTTATGTAAAGGCTATTTTTACATAAATTATAGTCGCACGTGTAGAACAAAGCAAAGTCTCACATGTATTTTAAGAGTGGACACTTGTCTTGTTGTTAAGTGCGACTATTCAAGCCAACCTGTTTATTTTAGAATTCTGAATGCTTTCTTCCATAAAATCCCAAAAAACTAATTTCCACCGCCAGAACTGAGGCAGAATGAAACACCGCCGTTTCAATACAACAAATAAGGCAATTTTGCGACATTTATGAAACTTTGCGTTCATTCTAACATTGCTATACACAACTGAAAGGATTAAAACTTAAGAATTTGTATCCACTTACTTTATATTACAATGCATTTCCAATTATTCAAATCTGTACTAAAACTTTTAATGATAGAATAGAATATCTCTTTATTGAAACGTGTCCGCCAATGTCACTGTACCAAGTACCATGATTTTCAATCAGTGACACAATCATATAATATAACAATCTGTCGTAAACTAACAATCAATTAATTAAAATAATATTTCTTCACTACTTCTGTTTCTACATACAAATTTTTTCGTATAATCTTCATGATTGGATTAACTCCTCAAAAAGCGTATCTCGCAAAGCTATCAGAGTTCCAAACCTGGGAGAAACTATAGCCACTCCAAATATTCTGATATATTTTCCATCATCGGGCCCACCTGTAGCAACAGTTAATTCAAAATATTATCTAAAATCTAAATTAAGTGCTACTTACACAATTTTAATATACGTGTACGCTCTTTTTTTTTATTGTGCCTGCTTATTTAGACTATTTAGTATAAGGTTTGATGCCTTTGCTGACAAAGTAAAGGCCATTGTAGGGGAAACAATAGTAAATTGTGTAGCCATATGTCTGATACCGATTGAAATTACTTTTCACCTTGCAACTTATAGAGTAAGATTCAGCGCAAGGTACCTGCTAACTCAAAGATTTAAGATTGTTCCATTACCTCCACGAACTCTGAACGTAAACGTTACTGTTGGGAACTCTCTTGTAGTTTGTTTGAGTTTACCATTTCTAGCGTTTCCGTTACTTATTGTGTTTGCACCTTTTGCACCGCCACCCTGTACAAGTTTTGCTTCGAAAATGCGTAGTTGACGTACCTTGGAATATTAAACTAGTTATTGGAATCAGTTACGCCATACCAACGTCTTTTTTCCAAAGTAAACGTTGTCGTGGCCTTTCTTTTAATGCTGATATGTTTAGAAGGTTTCCAGCAATTTTCGTGTAAGCTCTGTATATTCGCAAACAGGCGTACAAATATTACAAAAAAACTACGAGAGTATAGAATACTGCAAATTATGTTGAGAATGGTAACAACATTGCAGAAACGCCGTTACTACTTTTAGCAGTAGCTGGAATACTACTGGCAAGTTGCTGTGCATGTGGAACAATTTTGGCCTTTCCGCGTATGAAAAATAGCCAAATGCCATTGGCCATGTACCTATCGTCACTACCTATTATTACAATATTATTATATTATTACTTATAATTAATTTTGTTGCGCTTGAAATTGGACACATACCGCATCAAAATGCTAAGGAGTGTTTAAGTAAATTGTTGTTTATGTTAAAAAAGAGAAATAGTGCAGAAAAACGAGAATTGATATTTTGTCTCCTAATAGGTTACAATATTGGACCGATGAAATATGTTGGCCGATACACATCAACGTTATTTGCAGATAAAATAGTGGATTGTGCAGTAAGCCTTATTTTACTTTTGTAGTGTAACCTTTTCACATTAAATTTTACTTATATACATAACTATTATAGAATACATGCTAATTAACATAGACTGCCAGATAATGCATATAAAAATAGTTTAAAAAACAACGTGCATTTATCGCCATGTCCGATGAAACGTAAAAAACTATTCCCTCTGTCCCAGATAAATCGCGACTCGCCACCAAAAAAATGCACTTGTTTGCATAAAATTTATGTAGACATTTATATATATAATGTTGAATTGTGTGAGACAATTGATTCGAGATCAGTTTATTTGTCTATTTATATACGCGGCTTAACATTAGTAAAGTAACAATAATTATGTGTATTTGCTGGCCTATTCAATGACCAGCAATAATAATAGTGTCATGTTACCTGGAATGTGCTTACGCAACATTTCACTTCTTTCGACTTCAATTTAGTACAAACATAATATTCTTACATAGCATAACAAACTTCATTCATTTCATCTTCTATACCACACAAACATTACGTTTGCTGATATAATATACTTATATTTAACATATAAACATATATAATATAAAACATTTTCGAGTGTTCTTCGTCTTGTCAAGACATTCCTGCTCAAACGGTAAATCGGGCTTCGGCGTGTCCATGTTGGCACTAAATGTGCAAACGTAACATGTTATGTCTGAAGAAAATTAACCCAACAATCAAAATTATAGCGCCCGTTGCTCTGTTATTGTTTCCGGTTAAAAATTAATAAATCTGATCTTGCAATATTTACCCAATCCGATTCCCTTTTCGTGAATTTAAAGACTTTGAGCCTAGTTAGATAACATATCGACATATTATATATCAATCTAAAATGTTTTTCAGTGTCAAAATACCCTTAGTATCAAGTATAACAATAGAGCATGTAAAGGCATTTTTTGGTGGCGAGTCGCGATTTTTCTGGGACAGAGGGAATAATTTTTTATGTTTCATCGGACATGGCGATAAATGCACGTTGTTTTTTAAACTATTTTTATTTTTAGGTTTTTAAAAGTATCGCTCAACTTATTTGATAATACTGATATATAACGGACGTCCGTATGCGTTTTTTCAGCAATGACTGTATTATTTGCAAAACTTGGTATACAGATATTACAGAACCTCAGTCGTAACCCTATTCAATTTCAGGTCAATAGGTCAACTCTAGGTCAGAGGACACAGCGATTTCGAAATTTTTTTTAGAGAGACCTAAAGCATGCGACACATAATTACAGGTCAGTTTTTCATCAGCATTACAAATTTTATAGCCAGTTTGTTAATATTTCTGTTTTAAGGCCCTGAATCAGGACCTTAACTTCCAAATTTACAGCGCTGTGTGATGTGTGACACATGATTTTAGGTCCGTTTTTGACCAGCATTGTAGTTTTAGAGTCAGTTGGTTACACTTTGTATTTTAAGGCACTGATTCAGGACCTTAATTGTCAGATAAAACATGTGGTGTTTTTAGTCTATATTTTGACATGAAACTGCTAAAATATTAACTGCCGAGGTGAAGGTACGCGTGAGTGTTTTGCCTGGTCATTTAGTGATACTATATTTAACTTTTAATATTAGTGACAGAGTTTAGTAAGAGCTTTTATTATCAAGCATGTGCTCATAAGGCTGGTGGATTAGGTCTGGGCTCTGGAGAAGCCTGGAGCAGCATGGCTTGGCACTTTGGCATGGGCTTCTCTCTCGCCTCCACTCATAGGTGTCGTGTCGTTGGGCTGGGGATATTTGAGATGTGATCGGACATCACATTTTCCCTTCTTTCCAAATGTTTTAATTACCGGCTCGGTCCAAGCTACCCGTGCGTCAGATAGCGGCGGTGCTTCCGGATCCGATCCCCGGTTTTGGTGTTGGTGCCAAATATGTCTTTTGTGCTGGCGGCCACCAACTTCCACTATGTAGGTCACTGGTCCCCATTGTGCGATCACTGTTCCAGCAGTCCACTTGCCATTATTTTTGGAGAAAGGGCGGACGAGCACATTGTCTCCTGGCCGAAAGACTCGCATCTTTCTTGTGCGGTCATACTGCTGCTGTTGAGCTGCTTTTGCCTTTCTTGCAGTGGCAGCCGTGTCGGGGTGAACCAGAGAGAGCTTCGGTCGGAACTGTCTTCCTGTCAGGAGTTCCGCTGGAGTTACTCCCGTTGAACTGTGCGGAGTACTCCGATAGACCATCAGGAATTGTAGGAGACGTTTCTGCAGTGGCAAGTCACTTGCTGTCATCTTGTCCTTGAAGGTGCGGATGAAGCGCTCAGCTTCTCCATTGGATCTGGGATGATGCGGGCTGCTGTTTATCTGCTTTATTCCGTAGAATTTTAAAAACTCTCCAAATTCCTCTGTGGTGAACTGTCTCTCGTTGTTTGAGACGACTTGTTCGGGAACACCATGGGCTGCGAATGTTTCCTCTAGCTTTTGGGATACCGCTGCTGATGTGGTTCCGTGCATGGGAAATACCTCTGGCCACTTTGAATGTGCGTCATTCACCACGAGCCACATTTTGTTCAGGAAAGTGCCAGCTAGGTCAATGTGTAGGCGCTGCCACGGTCGTTCTGGAAACTGCCAGGGTTGTAGTGGTGCTGATGGTGGACTGGGTTGCTTCTGCTGGCAGGACGTGCACTGTTTGCACCATTCTTCAATATCCTTGTCCCGGTCCGGCCACCAAACGTGAAGTCTTGCATTTGACTTCATTTTCACCATTCCCTTGTGCATTTTATATAAGTCCTGCAGGATCTTCTTTTGTAACGCTGCAGGTATGATCACCCGTTTTCCCCACATCAGAAGGTCACTCACAATGGCAATTTCCTCCCTTCTTTTAAAATACTGCTCCAGCTTCTCCTTTTCGTCAGCTGGCAGATGAGGGGGCCATCCTTGGATTACGTAGTGCTTCAACTTTGACAACGCCACGTCTCGAGCAGTGAAGTATTTAATTTTCCTGTGACTGACTGGGAGTGCACTTATCAACTCACTAGCCACTGTGTTCACTTGAAGGACTTCCTGCTCCGTTTGACTCTGTTGCGTGCTGGGGACTTTGGTATCAACCAAAATTTCTCCTTTACCACCGATTTTCAACGACTTGAGTTCCACAACATGGTTAGCGTTTGCATCCTTCTTCTTGTTCAAACAAACTTTTGCAAAGTGTCCTATTTTGTCACAATTGTAGCACATGGCTCCTTTGTGCGGGCACTCGTTTGCTTTGTGCTTGGGGGATCCACATGGCTTGCACTTCAGTTGTGAACTGTTTTTCTGTTGGTCTGGGGTGCTTCCGGCTGATGATGATGATGATGATGATCGTTGCTTGTTTGCAGTCTGCCGCTGCTGCTGTTGGTTCTGTCGGCGAGACCTAAACCGCTTTCTTCCACCTATTTGCTCAGTTTTGTGAACTGGCACTTCCTTAGAAAAATTTTCTGAGGGGACAGAACCACGGACTATTTCCATTCCTTTTTCGGCAAGCTCCTTGGAGACCACTATCTGGAGGGCTTCATCCAGGGTCAGCTTGTCGTCTTTTTCGAACATTGCTCTCTGTGCTCGGCTGTTCGAAAGGCCAAAAATGAACTGGTCCCTTAGTCTGGTTTCCAGCTCTGCTCCAAAATTGCAGTAGCGTGCAGCGGTTCTGAGTGCGGCTAGGAATTTGGCAGCTGTTTCTCCCGATTCCTGCTTTCTACATGTGAACTTAGATCGCTCTGCTAGCGCTTTGGGCTCTGGCTTGTAATAATCCTTCATCTTTTTAATGAGGTCATTCAAGTCTTCAGATTCCAGGGGATTCGGAGCCACCAAGTTCTTCAATAGTGCACAATTTGCTATCCTAATATGTGCAAGAAAAACTGCCTGACACTTTTTAGCATCAGTCTTCTTATTCAGGTCATTCATTGTTAGAAATGATCTGAAGGTCACCTCCCAATCTTTCCAATCGTCACTGGCTGCGTTGAAGGGCTGTAGTGTCCCGATGAGCGGCATCCTTGTCGTCATTTTGGCACTAGTTGCTCCTGGTGGCGGCGGTGGTGGAGGTGGTGTTGAACTTGTTTGTTTTGGTGGCTTCGGAGGAGGATTAGGTGCTTTACTGGTAGAAGAAGCTGCTGTCTTCTTTTTGGAGGATCCTGTGGCTTGGGAGGCGTCTGATGTTGCTGTTTCCTTCTTGACCTTCTTCTTGGTCTTTGTGGAGGTTGAGCTTGCGGGCGTCAGAGGAGGATTCCTCTACAGTGTTGTCACCTTTGACCTGGTCTGGCTCTACTTTAATGTGCTCGGTGTCACCCGAATCACTCATCAGTCACTTTTAAGTGCACTGGATACTCGTCACTTGTCACTAAAGTGAGACAGTTATCCTCGTCGCCAAATGTGGTGTTTTTAGTCTATATTATGACATGAAACTGCTAAAATATTAACTGCCGAGGTGAAGGTACGCGTGAGTGTTTTGCCTGGTCATTTAGTGATACTTTATTTAACTTTTAATATTAGTGACAGAGTTTAGTAAAAGCTTTTATTATCGAGCATGTGCTCATAAGGCTGGTGGATTAGGTCTGGGCTCTGGAGAAGCCTGGAGCAGCATGGCTTGGCACTTTGGCATGGGCTTCTCTCTCGCCTCCACTCATAGGTGTCGTGTCGTTGGGCTGGGGATATTTGAGATGTGATCGGACATCACACAACAGTTTTACAGGCTATATGAAGTGCCACACATGATTTAGATCAGCTTGTTGTACATCATATGATTTTAAGTCAGTTTTTTATCAGGAATCCCATACCATTTACAGACAGTTTGTTAAAATTCGGGTGTAAATGTCACACTAAGTCAGACCCTTAATTGCCAGATACCGCCGTTTTACAGCCTGCATGATGTGCCACTCATAGATACAGATCAGTTTTTAACCAGGATTACAAATTTACCGCCCGTTTGTTAATATTAGGGTTTTAAAGCCCTGATTACGGCGTTTTAAGCGATACTTAATTCTGCTTTCTTAAAGTTTATTCTACATAAAATTCATTCTTGCAACATTGATTTATACACGTTTGCAACATAATAAACCAAACATGGTTATTTTATTTGAACATTAGTAACGTTACAGTTTATTGAAATATACAACTTTCCCCAAATTTTCAAATAATAAAGATGCCAAGAATGTCCAAAAAATTGTTGCTTGCAATTTGGACTAGTGGTTTGCGAGGTAATTTGCACCGCATGGTTTTTTGACATTAGCAACGTTACAAACTATTGAAATATGCAACTTTTCCTGAATTTTCCAACAACCCACATATCCGCAGGTTGCAATATTGTCAAAAAAATTTGTTTTATGCCATTTGGACTTGTGGTTCACGCGATTATATGCAAAATATGCTAATTTTGGACATCAGTAACATTACAGCCTATCAAAATATGACACTTTTTCAAAAGTTTCGAACAACCCACAAATCCTCAGGTGCTGAAAATGTCAAATACAATACCGGGGGGTACCGAATACAACATGCATTCTTGATAAGCCTTTTTGCTTCTCAAGGTACTAGGGATAATCACCTGCGCTACGCGCAGGTGATCAGAATCCCCAGATAAATGCACAAAAATACATCTTTTAAACATGTTAACGTTTTAATTGGCTTTAAAGGAAAACTTATTAGTTTACCGTAGTTTTACACCTAATAAAGTATAATAAATTGCTAACAATGTTAATGCAACTTTTAGATTCTATGGACATTGGTTACTCTAGTTAATGATTTTCAAAACAAAAAACTGCTTTGGAAGTTTAACTTGTATCTCTTTGATTTCGAAAAACGCATTAATACGTTTTGCCGGGACATCCTCAAACGCGGAAATACATAATATTACGTTTCTGCTTTCAGAGAGTTGTTGCGGTAAAACGTACTATTACGAAGATTCGAATACGTTTTGAAAACGGTAAAACGTAATATTGTGTTGCCTGATCTCTTCCGGTGGAGTGGAAATATTACTAAGTTGATGATTTTTTAAGACACTTCCTGTTTCAACTTTTAACCGCAGTTTCCTGGAAAAGCATATATTTCAGCCTGAAGCGGCAGACAAAAAAGCAATGCAAACTTACATGTTGCAAACTTCTAAACAATTGAATTTCTGTGTAGACGTATGCCTAAATTCTCTATATAATTATTATTATATCTACTGCGCGATCAAATACATTTTCGAAAAAGTTCTGAGTACTGTCATCATCAAATTGTGCTGTTCCATAGTAAAAAGTGATTGGTCGTTGTGCTCTCAACAATTTTTTCCAAACTCTCAACACGAAGCAAGACCGTTTTCCTGAATGCATGAGTTTCCAGTACTTAATGGTTTTTTGCGGCCACAAAACTGTAAGAAGTTTTAAGCTGTAAATATAACATTTGCAAATTCGAGGAAGTGTTTGTACAATAACCATGTATGTCACAAGCGTCACTATGGAGAAAAAAAAGTATATGGAAACTGGCATAAACTTCCAACCCGAGACTAGAATCCAGGTGCCCAAAACACCAAGAAAAAATCCAACTCCCATCAGCAGCGCAGTAATACTTCTAACTGGCTCCAGTCCAAACTGAGCTACACACTGCAGGTTGGCATATCTTCTTATGCCAGTTAGATTTGGGGGCTTTTTAGCAATTATTCTTAGGCAAGTTAAAAAAATATTGAATACCAATACCAAAGGAAGAAGGAGCACCAAAAGGGAACGGCATGTTTCAAAAACAGCCCAGTGGAGGAGTAGAAGACGAACTAATATGGTAACTGTTTTCAACACTAGACTTTTAGTTGGAAACAGTGCTTGTAAAACAAAGTAAGTTACATCTAAATTGAATAATATTGTCACTGTTGGATAAGCCACTGCACAAGTGAAAACCATCAAAACCATTGCAATCATCATAAGTCCTACGGTATCCACAGGCTGGTTCCGCTTATATACCTTGATTATTTCTAAACGTAAATATTACTAAAATGAAAGCAGCTCTAAAATTTTTAGAATTTATAAAACATACCTGCATGTATAAGTCTGTAAGTTGTTATTAAGCAATCTTTTATGCTTCTATCTTTCCTTAGGCAACGGTCTAGTGCCCAGAAACTTGTATAATGGTGCATAAGTCCTCTTCCTTGAGTTATCATAACAATATTCAGACCCAGACACAACGTTTTGATTAAGATTACCTGGGCGTAAATAAAGATAAAGAAATCTGGTACGATTTTGTTCTGCAACAAATGATTCTGTACCAAAACAGAGATGCAAAGCAAGCATTGCATTAATATCCATATGTTTGAAAGATAAAACATTAGAAGCTTTGGCAGACGGCGCTCAACACTAAAATGTTCTTCGGGAATTTTGATGATTACTGCGTGGCTATACATAAATTGGGTAAACAGCATGTTGTGAAGCTCAAACGCTTTCCACATAAGTGGGGTTGCCATTTTTATTCCAAGGTATAATCAGTTATAATGTCCCAACAACGTCTGCAATCCGCAAAGAAGCATTAATCCGCAATTCTGTTTCAATTTTTTACGATTTGTAACTAAATACTTTAGTTCTGGGCCAAATATAATATTATGTAAATAATTTTGTTCAAAGCGTTTTTGTTACTAAACTTAAGCTGGTCTAAACAACAACGCAGTTACACAGTCCAGCCGCCGCAAACGAAGAAAACATTCATGCGGGCACTGAGCCAAAATACTGCGGAACTTTTCCAGTTATTATATATTCACAAAAAACAATTTGACATTTTCTTTCAAAAACAATTTTCAATTTCAGGTGACTTCCTACTTGCTGGCATAACTGAGAAATTTTATTAATCAAGTCTATTAATGGTAAACATTTAAAAACATCTTAATATCAACCATAAGAGGTAGGCAGTATTAGAGGAGGTACACACGTGAGTTGTATAATTATGATATTGAGAATGATATGTTGCCAACTAAAAGTCAAACACTAGAAATAGTAAGCAATTTAGTTTTGAAGTTTTTCAAAACTATTTGTGTAACTGAATACAATAATCTACTGTACTACGACACCAGTAGCAGTTTTATACATTTTAGGAGTATATCGAAACGCATTTATTCTTTTAAAGCAAAAATATAATATAGAATAATAAAGAAAAAATATAGAATGATGAAACATGGAATAGTTTTGTCTGTCAGAATAATTAAAAAGTACACTGTCAGATAGATTTAATTATGTTGCAAAAACTTAAAAAGGTTCACGGTTGTGACTTATTCCTGTGGACTTGTTAAGGTTCACGAGAGTGAATATTTATTCCTATCGATATCGCAGGGTTCACGATAGTGAACATTTATTCCTATCGCTATCGTAGGGTTCACGATAGTGAACATTTATTCCTATCGCTATCGTAGGGTTCACGATAGTGAACATTTATTCCTATCGCTATCGTAGGGTTCACGATAGTGAACATTTATTCCTATCGTCTTGTTAAGATTCACGGTAGTCAATTTTTATTCCTATCGACTTTTTAAGGTTTACGGTAGTTAGCATTTTTTCCCATCTACTTTTGAAGGTTCACGATAGTGAAAATTTGTACCTATCGTCTTGCTAGGTAGCTGCTTCTGCACGAGATCTATTTAAGATGCCGTTGTCCGTGTGTCCGTAGACTTTATTTTTAAACCAAAGAAAATTGCTCCGAAACGGTTTCAATGGGCTCTAAAATATGCTGTTTGGGATCTAAAGGATCTGATTTTTGTCCGCATTGATTACTACTTTTCTGTGGCTGACCAGCTATGTTCTCATATTACTAATCTCACCAGTCTCCATTGTTCTCAAGCATTTTTGACTTTTCCAATGCATTTTGGTCGTACTTCTACTATAGGGGTTTCGTTTGGCTTCTTAGCTCTTCCCTCATGTACCCTTACCATGTATCATCAAATGACAACTTACTGCCACGCGTTTATGCAAGTTTTTTACCCAAAAATATGCTAATGTTAAGTGCTCAGTGCTCGATTCAAAATCTCAGTGCGTGGGTTCAATCATATTTCCAAGCTACGTGCATACATCGTGTTAAATGTACCTCGCAACATGGTCGTTATCATGCATTTTGATGAAAACTTTGGAGTCACATATCTAAGAAGCTCACGCCTTAAACCACTTCCGGTTGTGTTTTTCGGAATTAGCGATGTTCAATTTACTGGTATAAAAAAGTCCGTACTGTGTTTATTCCTGAGTTTCTGAGAAATCGCTTGGCCAAATGCTGAGTACCTATCGCTTGAGTCTCTTTTGCAACGTTAAAGAGATGCAAAATGAATACAATGGTGACCAGCGGTGACAGTTGTAGTACACTGCTGCTGAACCTGGTTTTCTGGTAAACAATTTTGTATTAATATCGCCTTTTTAAAAAAGTTTTTATAATGGCTTAACACAAGTGATTTTATAGAGAATATAAAAACATAATAAAACAAGAAGTAGCCCTGCTTCCTTATTTATTAAACTAAATATCATTTAATTTGATTTTGTAAAAACAATTTAAAAAATCAAATTTAAGCCATCCATTTACTAAATGTGTGTAGGTTTTAATTTGTTTTGTCAAAAGAGTGCGTAATAAGTAAATCAAAACAATTAGCATTAGTACCAATCCACTTCCTTAATTTAGCATTTAATTCAATCGTCGCATTATTCTATTATTATTTTATTTATTTAAATAGGCGATCGTACATGACCCCTTTTCTCTCAACACGTTATTCCGGATTAGTTTCCCATCACGAAATGTCACTGAACTTGGACTGGATTCTATTGGACGGTTTTTGAGACTACGTTTTCCACAGAACTTTTTAACAAAATCGAAATTCTTCAAGCATTTCATTCACTTAATATTTACATTTTAAAGGTTTTCCCGGGTTGACATACATAAGCATTACTAGCTTAGTTTGTAAGTTGATTAAGTAATAACAAAATGCAATGCATGATAGAGTCATTGCAAAAACACAAAACGTAAATGTGAGAATATATGGAAAAATCTTCCTGAAAAAAATCCTTGAAGACTCGTTAAGAATGGCTTTAAATTGAGTCAAAAATCTTTTCATGGAACAACTCTCTATGTAAAATAGTCCGAGAACCAGCAGTTTTGATAAATTAAGTCGCTAACCCGTAAAAACCAATTTAAGTAAAACATTACATCTATGCATACTAAATTTGTTTTTCCTAAATAATATTTAGAAAATAAACAACCAACATACAATTGTAGTAACAAATACGCTTTAAGTAAACAGGTCAAACATACAAACATAAAGTTCTGGACCTTTCCGCTGAGCTCAATTCGCGTTTCCACGTCTGTTCAGATTTCATTAGATGCCTTTTGTTTTCGCTAACTTTATTTAGCCAATTTGTCAGCTAATTTTTGAACATTTCTGACGAATTTGTAACTCCATTTAAAAAATGCAAAGTACTCAAGTAAAACCGGAATTGATACGCCAACAACAAAAAGTATTATCACAAGTAGAACTTTATGCTTTTCAACTACACACACGTTTATTCTTTTACATGCCTAGGTTTGTTATAGAATGGAATTCGGAGTTTTCCAAGCTTTCGTTTTCCCACAGTAAACAAAATTGGTCCTGCTTCATTCTTGCCACAGTATTAGTACTACTTGTTGCTTTGGGTTGCTTATACGACGTCACTACACATCTGTGTGTAAAATCTAAAAGTGAGTTTGGCTACGCCATTGGAAATTTAGCTCTTCACCTGAGCGCCGTATTAACTTGCTGTATGTTTCTTATTGCTGTTGGATTATGTTGGAATCACAGTTATAGTTTGAGTGGTGTTAACCAGTTTCTAGATTTCCAACAATTAATTCCATCTGGCTTGCAGTTTTGCGTGGGCAACAAAACCACTCAAACTGTTGATTGGTGTCTACTACTTTTAATAGTTTTAATACAGCCGTTGCCCTTTTTGGTTGTATTTTTATCTATGTATTTTGGCATTGATCCGTATAACTTTGTATTTCAAGACATATTGGGTAAAACCTCGACACATAATTGGAAAACAAAACGTTTCTGTTATGTTTTTCGCTTTTTTACCGCGGCGGCCAGTGCTGAATGCGCCAGGACACTAACCTTTGGCGCGGTGCTGTTTTTTGTGATGCTTAATAAACTTTACATGCTACTTTGGAACTTCAGGATTCTATCAAATCTGGATCACGATTGTGAGAAAATGTTTAGTATCTTTAGGACATATAACCGACTGCTTTGGATATTTGCAGCACATATAGACTTCGTTAGCGAGATAATATCTTTAGGAATTTCTTGTGCGTTTTGGGCGGTGGTCTTATTAAGTTGGACGGTTGTAAAGGGAAAAAACTTGGTTCCAATTGAGATGTACATAATGTGGTGTTGGATTGACTTTATTTTAATTATACAGTCTACTCTCGATATAACGGCCAGTCAAGGGCGGCAGCAATTCTGGCCGTTATAAACATCGGCCGATATAGCTATAACGGTTATGGCCGTTACAAGCCATAACGGCCATAGCCGGTATAAGTGTGTAACGTCAGTTGCTATAACGGCAGTGACCGATATAAAGTTTTCAGATGATTTATACGCATATCAGTATTATCATGGGAACATAGCAAGCAAATAAGATTGTTTACACTGTCACTTGACAAAAAGAGCACATTTTATGGAGAATGGCGGCGGTAGGTAGTCAAATTTTTGTGCAAGTAGTCGTTTTATGGCGGAAAAACTGTAAACTTACAGCTTTATTTTGGTTACGGCCGTTATAGCATACTGTTTTTCGGTCAAGGGACCGAAAAAATTTGGCCGTAATAAATAATTACCGTTATAGCTTACGCCGTTATAACCATGGTAAAATACATGGTTAGTCCTATCTAAATATCCGGGCGACAAAAAATTGGCCGATATAGACATAGAACCGTTACAACCATGTCCGTTATAGCAAGAGGGGACTGTATTAGTGACTGAAACAGTTATGCTTTCTTCTGCCTTAAATAAATGGGCAGATGAGGCTATACGGAAGTGGCAAAACAGTACAAAGAAAACCTGGGTAGTATTCAAGACTCGGGAATCAATTTTAGAAAGAAGAGAGCGAAGGTTTCTGAAAAAGCTCAGTTTGTCACTGCAATCGTTTTGTTTTGAGTATAAACCGTTTTTTAAAGTCGATAAACAATTTTTCAGAGACTTTAGCGGAAATCTAGTCGATCGAGTGTTTGATGCAATTTTGTTGTTTTAGTACCTAAAAGGCTAAGGTGTAGACTCTAAATTCTAAATTAGTTAAAATCATACAACATATCCTTTAAGTTGAGTAGAGATTTAAATGCGCTGTCAAACATTTAGTAACTAAACCGAGAGAATAGATGTTATTAAACTGTTAAAAACGTTGAAAGTGTATAGAGTGGAGTTTTTAGCTACAACGTGTTTTTTGCACACACAGCTTACCATGGAAGTTTGAATATCTGTGTCAAGTTAAGAACAAATTCATTATGAAGCAATCACATTAAAACTCTCGACATCTCGATTGTTATAATAAAAATCTTTTAATTCCATATAATTTAATATACTTATTTCCTACTTCTCGTTGTTCAATTCTATTTCATTTGTTGTTATATAGCATATTCTCCATTTTTTCAGTGACTTTTTTAGGCAAATGCAAATTCAGAAATTTCAGCTCATCCAAGAGAAAGCAGCGCAATTAGTGTAAAGACTCAACATCCGTCTAAGTTTTTTCATTTATTTTCTGTCTGCATTGGAGCGACTTTCAAGATTCTATAACCTCCTCGCCCATGTAGGTCATAACTTTCGTTCAAGTTAGTATCTCTAAAAACTGAGAAATACGATCCTGGAGTTTTGCATATCAGCTTTAATTTATTATATCATCTAGACAGTTTGGATAAAGCAGACGGAAAGAGCATTCGATCATTTTTGGCACGATGGATTCTGTCAAGTTTGTTATATATGTCCATACATTTTCCCAAATATCTCCACCATGCAAAGGAATTTTGTCTTGTGATTTGTTTTGTTAAAACAAGCATTAATAAATTTGGACGGTCCTCACGGAGATTTCCCTGATTTTGATGCATACAAAAGTTATGTTCAAAAAACTTCAAAAATCCTAGTACTCGTGAAAAATCATGAAATCGTCACATTCGGTTATCAATTTTACAGGATATCGTCACCCTGGAACCAAGAAATATTACTTTGAATTCACTGAATTAGAATAGAAAGCAATTTTGTTGCATCTAGTTTCTAGTATCTATTTTAAGAAAATTAGACCTAAGCACATTATTACGTATTACGTAGTTTGCCTTTTAATATTAATCAAACCAATTTGAAGACAAGACCTTAAAATGTTAACTGTCTTTGTTATTTCTTGTCGCTCAACATTTATTGTTGTATGCTTAGATTATTTGTTATAAATAGTTGCGAATGCAAATATGTTACTAATTCTCATGTTGTATCTAGTCGCCCTGAAGAAGATCGAGAAGTGGTCGAAAGCTAGGCAATTATTAAAACCTCTTACTCAAATATCGTTTCGACAATTAGTGTAATAATTATTGTAGTTAGCTTGCATAAAAGTTCTCATTAATTGTTTAGTTTTTTTTTGCAAGTTGCTAAAACCTCGGATATGTTTTTCAAGAAAACTTGGTTTAATATTTTTTCTTTTATAAGATGCGGGTAGCTTGGTTGTCTTTTAAAATCGTAATTTTACTAATTGCCTTTAATTTAAATATTAGTTTAATATTAACAACTATTGTCTAGCATTAAGCACTAATGAAAAGCTTGCCTAAATAATGTTATTACACCAGGCTTTATATGTCCATGTACAACATTAAATTAATTGAATATCGCGTCAGTAGCTAACATGATCGCAAGCCGTAAACACAAACATAACTATTCACGGAGACTAAAACAGCAAAATAAGCATTTTTTGTAAAGCGGATAGTTTGGAAATTCGTTTAAACCTGCCTTTTAGTACATAACTATATTCAAAATATTCATAGCATCGCGTTATTAGAACCTCAAGTACGCAAGATTTATTTCGGCCAAAGCTCAAATAGATAAATAGCATAAAAGTGTGGATAAGTTTTTTTCTCCACCTTAAATTCTTCTGCACTGTTTAGCAGCGATTGTTTCAATAATTGTTTAATAGGTAAAATGAACTGTTATAGTATACGTGTTGCATATGTGATATTACGCTTGGCAGAGGTTAATTGTGTGCTAACGAGGGAACCGCCAGAAACATATAGTTGGGGTAATGACGAATTCCAAAAGAAATTCAAAGCTGATTTGCAAAAGAAGCCACCTCATTTCTTAGTTAATCTAGATAGTCATATAAACTTGATTTACAAAGCCAATTCAAAGTTGTTCATTGTGGCAACAAATTTTTACGATGCTAATATTAATCATGTCAATTATCCACTGGTTGTCCGGCGAGTATCGTTAGTCAAATTCACCATTCATGGTGAAGAATCAGATTTGTATGGCTCTCTTTATAATAACCTCGTAAGAATAAAATGGATTTCGGACTATCAAAACTTTAACAAAAATTGTATCTATGACTTGGGGAAAAATCCTGAAAACAAAACAATCTGCCAAAATGTGCAACTTAATCTAACAAATGATATGTCGCAAGGAGAGCAATTTGCAGGAATAGACTTTCTGAAGCACAGTTCAAAAACAAAACCCTGGAATGTTGAGCTAAGAGTTGGAATTCATCCTCCCGATTTTATACTTAAATATCGAGTACGATCATTTACATTGCGACAAATCTTTTATCCAAGTAGCTGGTATGTAAACTCCAACATAAATTATTTACGATATGTATTACCCAGTTCAACACCTGTTCAAACGCTTTTGATATTGGTACGCCAAACACTACCAGACGCTTTATATTTTACATCGTATCTACTTGGGACAAAGCATCTGGCTCGGGTTGTACTAAGTATTTTGCACATTCATGAGTTGTCACAAGTTGGAAAATTGGATTTAAAAACAACGGTGTTTAACCCGATTATATTCGAAACAAATGAAACGTTCTATTTTAATTATGAGCCCACTGATTTTCCAGATCTCAATCAGCAACACTTTTGTCCAAATTACAATCAAGGGGTCAGAAATATCTTACCAAAAATAGATCGGTTAGTTACAGTTATATTCTGGTTGTTTCTTTCAATTTTGAAAAATCACACGGCAGTAAATGCAGATGAATTTGCCTGCAATAATATTTATATTTTACCTTCAGTCAAATCCGGAAAAACTGAAGCTCAACTAGAAAATTATCCGGACTTGATCCTTCAAAGAAGGGTTTTATATAGAGCTCAAAAAACAGATTTTCCCCCAATATCAATTTCCCATTCCTATTTAAATAAACAATTTATCAGTTGCGGGAAACCACAAATCTCCGCTCTGGCATATTTGGAATTAACCAGTGCTTTTACACTAACTGTTTGGTGCATGATAGTAGCAACATTTTTGGCAATAGCATTTTATATGCACCACACTAAGCGCGAAAATTTTAGTACGTGGCTACTTGCAACGGGCAAAGTATTTCTGGAACAAGGAGATCCATTTGCGGCAAGTTTGTTGCGGAGGAAATGCAACTCAATTTGTCTAGCTTTGCTGATTTCCGGCATTGTCTTGAGCAATGCCTATAAAAACGTGAATGTATACAACATGATCTCGCCAAGACTTCCTGTGCCATATACTAAATTCGAAGAGTTAATAAGCAATGGTTTTTATATTTTTCTTGCAATATACCTATCTAAGCCTCAACTGAGAACCTTTTTACATTACCACGAATTTATTGAACCAATACAACACAACATGACAATGAAAAATAACGACATTGTGTATGCCTACGCTTACGAAACTAGGAAGGGAAACAGAACGGATTCTATTGTAATTCATCGTTCAAGCGTAAATGTGTTTAAAAAAGACATGAACGATTCTACACTTGAACAATTGCATAAACTTTCAAAGATACTACCAGACACGGCGTCAAATTTGTTTCAAGTCTATAATAATGTTATTACTAGCAAAAGTGCAAAAAATGAATACATTGAAACTTTTGACAAAATGCAAGAAACACAAATAGAAAAACAGTTAACAAAGTGTAATAATGTTGCCGTGATTGCAAGATTGACAACTTGTCACAAATTATATCGACAACTTGAGAGGCAAGGCAGCAAACGCATATACGTAGGCACTGACAACTTATTTAGCGAATATACAGTTGGAATTCTGAGAGGATTTTGGCAATGGCACGTGATTAGCAATTGGACGCTTGTAAATGCTGAATCTGGAATTCTTAACAGATGGATCAGTTTAGTAGCAGCAATGGCATCAATAAACAAAGATTCGCAGTGGAAGGGCAGCAAAATAACAGCCCCGACAATGTCTGGAAATGTACTGGTGATATTTACAGTTTTGCTTTCGGGATTGGTTATTACAATTTTAGTGTTTTTTCTTGAGGTTCTCCAAAGGCCAGATAAAATACTGCAGCATTTTGCACTAAGGATAATAAAATGTATTGTCGTTGCAGGTAAAAAATTGGTGCACATTTTAAAGTCGATTGCTACAATAAAACGGAGTTACGTTGTTACAAAAACGTTTAAAAGAAAAGTTAGATTTAAAAGAAAGAAGCAAAAATAATGGTTGGGTGGGGTTGGTTCTGCTCTTCTACATTGTTTTGTTTCTTTGGGTGTACCAGTTGTTACAAAGTTTATATAGGCTGTAAGTGTAAGAAGTCTAAAATATATAATTATCATTGTATATTCTGTTAAATAGTATACTCTGTTATATTTTAGGCTGTAAATAGAATCCACTCGTTTTAGCGGTTGTAGTCTGCTTTTCTTCTGCAGTTTACTTTAGAGCTTAAAAAACTGTTTGTCAAAGCTACACGTAAAATAATCTTTATGCTACTTCACCATCCATTTTTTTCGTGCTTTCATTCACGGAAGATCCCACATTTTGTAAACAAAAATTATGCAAAGAAAATATGTACGTATATAATATATTAAACAAAAGCATGCACAGTATTATGGTAACAAGACAGGTTCCTTCAAATTTCATGTTAAAAATAAATTTATTAGTAAGCTTGTCGAAATTCTGATTTTCTTGGGTCAAATTTGTTGTAAACAAAATTTCTCATAAAACTTAATTTTCAAGTTATGTTTTCGCACAAAAGTGTTGTTGTTGCACCTATTGAAATTTCTAAGGATTGTAGCCGTACTTACTTTGACCAACGAAGCCTTTGGAGTAGCATACTAGGTTTCTGGAAAATTTCAATGAGTTTTAGACTTTCAAATTCAGAGTCGCTAAATCCCAGTCGCCATTCAAGTGTCTAAATGTTTTTGCTGAATTTCAAAGTGGTTTATCAAGCTTTTAATACGTTTTTGAGGAGACATGTGGAAAATAAACCATACATACGTTTGGAAAATGTGTGTGATGAAGCCACCAAGGGACCCGAGTCATGCGTGATCCCTGGAGGTACTCTAGACGAATACAAAACTCAGCTTTTGAAATACTTTCCACAAAATTATAAAGGTTTGTAGTGAGATCAACAGTAATCCAGACTCATACCCTAAGGTGGTCAGTATGAATTGAAGCCACCAGCAGAAGGAAAACGAGTCTTTGAAGAAAACGGTTTAAAGCTCGCATTTTATCCAGAGTGCATAAGTATGCAAATATGTTTTTAATCATAAAACAAGTGTTTTATGTATTAAGCAAATCCATTTATATGTTGATGGTTAAGGACATGGATGAAAAAACCAATTCCCTTCCATTCATCGCCATAAATATTTTTTGGAGAAACATACGTTAATATGCTCCTTTATTTGAAACCATGGTCGGAAGCTAACTTATCAATCAGATTGCTTTTCACGCCAGCAGCATTAGAGTTAAAATTAGTTTTAAAATTTTTAATTTTTAATTTCAAGAATTATTCAGAACGACAAATTATTATTGCTTTAAACATCGTTAGTAAACCAATATGAGAGGCTCCCTTCTGTGGTTGCATACCATTTGCATATTTAAACAGTATGCACAAGTATGATCTTTCTACTTGGTTTAACGAATATTTGCTTGATGTTGTTGTTGTTATTGACGAACAGTTGTGGACTGGACGTGGACTACTAACTGAAGTACATTGCATCCATTCTGTGTACTAAAAGCGTATTATAAATTATAATAATTTAGAATATTGTCAGCAGGGAATATGTGTGTTTTACCCTTTCAATGGGGTTACTGTGGAGGTTATACCTTAAATGGGGATGACTGAGTTGTCCTCCTGTTTCCTCCACTCCCGGTTTGACCTCTGTTTGCAACGGTATACGCAACGACAGTTAGTGGGAAAAAGAATAAAAATGACTTTGGCACTTTGCCTGTGCACAGTGTGATGATGATGATGACTTGTTGTGATGCCCAATAAAAGTAACTGATCACTTAAAAGACCGCACGCTCACACACAAAGTTCAGGCAAATAGTTTGTAACATTTATTGTGACACCACAATCAGTTTAGACAACAAATGAATATTTTTAATTAAATGATAGTAAACTTTAATAGGTAATAATTTCGCAGCTACTTCCCATTTTTCCCTGCTCTTGTCTCTCTCTATCTAACACTAAAACATAACAACATTTTCTCTACACTCAAAAACGTATCTCCTCCCATACATTTTCGGAGAACAGATACCTATACATAATCTCAACAAACAAAGCTCAACTCAAATTCTGAATTTCTGAAAAACAAACTAGAAACGGTCGAGTCTCAACTCAATGGCTAACTATAACTGAATGCCTTCTTCTCACAATATGTTAGTGAAGTATTTATATTTTTGGCCTAGAGAGGAAATACCAAAACTTTGCGCGTATTCTTGTGAATTCAAAGGATTTTTAGAAAGCTAAGAACATAAGCCGCCACAAAAATCCGTCTATTATGGTAATGGTTAAGAATAGTGATTACACCCCATTAAAGCTTTATGATTTTCGTTTTTGGAGAAATATATGATACTGCATGAACTTTCTTCCAAAATATTTTCTTTGCTCTTTTGCTGAATTGTGTTTTAAAACAGAATGTTTAATCAAACTTGTTTTCAGTCATTTGTATGAATATATGTACATGTATTTATAATTGTAACATTCCTTAATATTACACAATTACCATGTTATGTCCTATAGATTAATTCCTCTTTAGTAGACACATTGGAGCAGCAAATTTAAGTAGAAATTTCAGTTTACTGACTGAGATATTTATAAGCATCCATGGTAAACCTATAAAAGATGCTGAAACTATATGTACGTAAATTATTAGGGTTACTAGGTAAATAGGAACCATTGATTTACTTAGGGGTTCAGACACAAAGAAATTAAGTTGCAAATTATAATTAGTGTTATATTTAGTTGTAGATTTTATCGCACATTTGAGCACACATAGGGTGAACATCAAATTAGTACAAGCCATTACTTCTATCTTTAATTAACCAATTCAATACCAGCATGGTGTCCAGAAAATCCTCTTGAAGCCATCCAAATTTAAACTGGTAGAACGGAAGAATACCACCCAGAATAGGTTTGTACAGGAAGAGTGGACACTACTAAAAATTATTTCAAACTCATTATGTTTAATCCAAACAGGTTCACGGAAACTTAAAGCTTCGACCAATCTTTGCTTAAAGCTATATAAACTACAAGGTTAGATAAACCCTCGAGACAATCGACTTCCTGCATTGATCAGGAAATACAAGATCTTCGATCAAAAATATTGACCATGTTTCACCTTAACGCGGAAGCAATATAAGGTTATATGCTGGTTGTAAAAGCGATTTAGAGGAGTTTGTATTTCTACAAGTAGGAAGTTTATGAAGGAAGTTGAATGTTCAATTAGTTAAATTTACTTCCTACCTAAAATAGCAGAAATACCTCAAAGAAATTGCAAATTATATATTGTACCAATAAGTAAAGAAATATAATGTAAATATGTTATGCTAAACCAGAATTGCAAAGCGACACAGAAAAGGCTACTACTTGGACTTACACACAAATCCTACCCAGCTTATCTGGTGATGTACGTATAATTCCTTACTCAAAACTGCTGCAGAAGTTTTTTTTCAATTTTGTATCAAGAATCATTTCGTTATGATTTAAAATTCACTTGTCATGACTCCAAAGCGGAAAGGAAACAATAAAGTTATTAACGATCTGAAACCTTGATGCAATAATAGCGATAGTGGAACTTGGAAATGTGGTGAAGTTAATCCAAAACCCATTGACGTCAATAATATTTTAAAGTGCTAAGCTTTTTGTTTAATTACACACGCGCACAAAATAGACTACTTTTTGGAGTGGTGGAACATTTTGTCCAAGAAGAATAAATAGTAATAATAATAATAGTTTATTGTCCACAATTTCCTCGAAAGAGGTTATTACATTACAGACAGGCATTTACATTTCATCATCAGATGCGTGATCATTAATATCATTACATTGTTCAGTAAGAAGTAGTGAATACAAATTTTTCTTAAATATAAATTTACTTGTGAAGTTAGTCGATACAAACTCATCAGTTAATTGTAGCCACATTAATACACCTCTATATTTAAATGTTCTTTCTCCCCATTTACTACGAGGTTTGGTCCTTGGTACTTTATATGTGTGAGCCCTTGTCACACATGTGTCATAACTGAAGTCCAGATAATCCTTAAAGTAACCGGTATTAGAATAATTTAGTATTTTGTACACGAAAGAAAGGTATTCATATTTTAGTTTAAATTTAAAGTATAGCCATTCTAGATCATAACATATTTCTTTACTAATAAAGTCGTATTTTCTTTTGTTTAAAATGAATCTTGCAGACTGTTTGATTATTTTGTTGATAGCTTTTCCTATGTAACCATTAGAACTGTTGCCCCAAATTACAATACCATAAGTGATGACACTCATAATATAAGCATTAATTAATATAGATTTATGTTCCGCAGATAAGGTAAATTTTAATGGGTAAAGTTTAGATAAAGAACCATAACATTTTTTCATTACAGCTTTACAATGTTCGGTAAAACTAAGCGTTTCGTCATATATAATGCCTAAAAGTTTCATTGAACTCACCCGTTGAATTTCATTGCTACCAATTTTAACGGTGATATTAGAACATTTCTTAAGAGCTGCGAGTACTGTTCCAGTTCTTTCCTGGACAACATTGCTTTAATACGCATGCACTAGGATTATGTTGGCAAACGGTATTTCAACAATTGCTTGTTCTACTAAGCAATTGGTAAAACTAAACGTGTATTGATAATTTACAGTGTTGCTGATTTTAAATCGCTAAAAATCACATAAACAGGAATTTGCCAAGCAGAAATATATATAATTTTCCACCAAAAGTTAAAAAATGTACATTAGAAGCGTTTCCTTACCTTATAAATATTAAAAATAACTTTAAATTAAGAAAAATTCCCTTGAACACACCCGACTAGGTTTATGATATCGATTTTGCTACCATGTCCTAACCTCAAATAAAAGAAAACACATATCGATTAAATTGCCTTTGTGGATGTTAACAAAACTTATACTCTCAGTTTTTGAAAAATTGTAAATTAACCCCGTAAGCGAGTATCAGTTCTTAAAAAGAACTGATTGCTTTCGAAATCCTCCCCGTGAAAATATGTTGTCTAGTGTAAGCATGCCATAATAGGAATTTTTCTATATATAGAAGTAAAAAAGCGCATTACTCTGCTTCCGTATTTTACTTGAAGTTATTTCCACTTAGCCTAGGATTCCTAAAATGTATACATTTTTCACTTTACCATTATACTTGTCGGTAGTTGCTTGCTCTAAAACCACACCGACGAATGACTGCACCGAGAGCACCAATTTTATCAACTGTTTTCGTGCTCAAGTGGACAAGTTTTCAACCGACATGTTAACTTTCCGAATTGTAAATTTTGACGAGCTCTTGAGTCAGTTTGCAAAAAAATGCAATCCATTCATGCAAATTGTAAACTACGTAAACGCCGACATTGCACCAATGAGCATTCCTATCACCATACTAAATCCTTACAGATACGTTTCTCTACCCAAAAAAATCCCAGCTTCCATATATGAATGGTTATTTGGGTCGGTTCAGACTCAACCCAAGAAAAACATCTTGCCCGAATTATTGAAAATGATATATAAACATGGCACATTTTTTTACCACAAGCTGATTTCTCGGTCTTGGTGCGGCATAGTACAAATACACTTGTTTATGCCAAAATTTGCAACCCGTTACTATGAGTACCAAGAGGCTGCTGAAGGTAAAGTTGGACTGTTTAGTTTGTCGGTGCCAGTGTTTCGCTTTATTGTGCCTATACCAAATGAATATCTGGATTCGATATGTTCTTGGATGTTTTCAAAAATTGAAGATACAGTTTATCATCGCGGCAAAAGAGGCTTTCGAGGTACTGCAGAAAACATGGCTTTTGTTTTAGCACATCAATTGCAAACTAGTGGCAAAATTAATGGTGTTAATTTATTGGAATTCCATTCCGATTCAGGTTGTTTGGGAGAGTGGATTAACGTAACAACTTTCACTAGTTTTACATTATGGAACATTATTTTGCTGGGACATTCCAGGCAAACTCCAAAAATTCTCTTGGTTGGTCCTTTAAAACAACGTTTTCTATTTCTTTCTGACTGGAACATAGCAAGAAAAATAAAATTTGAGACCCAAATGGACAGGTTCTACTCTTCTGTTTCCATATTAATTGTATTGTTGTCGAGTAACTACTCATACCATTACCGCTACGGAGATATTTGCTCTGTTGGTAGAAACGGTAATTTGATTAGCCGATCAATTCTCAGATATAAGTGTGTCGACAAATTATATAGTATGAAATTAAGGCTAGCTGAAGTGATTCCTTCTGACAATGTTGATTTCGAGCTAGTGGTTGAAAATCGCTTACAACGTTTGCGCTTGGTGGCTTGTGGACAACATAGCTTAAAGGCGTTTCCATTTAGTGAACTCTACAACGTTTTCCACGCGTACGTATGGACCGCAATACTGGCTTGTTTAATTTTGCTTGCCGTAGCAATAAAGAAACTATTTAAAGCGCTGAGGCAGTGTTTTGATTTTACTGACAACTTTTTTCGGCTAACAAAAATTTTGTTAGAGCAAGGTGATCCATTTCAAACGTACATGGAACGGAATTCAAACTTTCGACTCCTGCTTTCCGGACTTTTTCTAGGAGGTGTTGTACTAAGTAACGCGTACAAAAACGATAATGTGTACAATATGGTGTTGCCTAGATATCCCCGACTCTACGAAACCCTTGATCAACTAATAAAGGACGGTGTTTCAATTTACAGTCGATTCAAAGAGGGATATATTTATCCTACAGAAAACCAACATGTGTATTATACAAAAAAATGGAAGCTGGAGCATCCCTACAGTGATATTAAGCAAATTAGAAGTCAATTTTTTGGAATGCAATCTCCAATCTATTTCAAAATATTTGAGGTATCTTACGTTGCCCGGGAATACATGAGTATGTTTTCCCATGAAGACTACTATTATGAAAACGAAACGGCTATCCTAAAAACCCGTATTGGAAAACTTGCACGTGCATCAAAACTGCATCCAAAACCAGAAACAGATATTGTGAATACAATAGACTCCTTGGTGCCCCTTGCAAAAACTGGTTTGCTAGACATAGATGACACGCCATTGATGGAAAGAATTGGAAGTGTTTTGACAAATTTACATGTAAGCAAAGAAGACAAGGTCAACTTTGATGTTTTAAGCGCATGCAATAAAAGTGCAGTAGTCTTACCAGAATACGTATTAGTAGACTACATGAAGAAAGCTAGATTTTGGAAAGATTTAACGTGTATAGGAAGAGAGATATTTAGCAAACCGTCATATGGAATAAAGATTTCAGACTATGTTCCTAATTCAATTTTGCTTGCTGCAAAGATTTTGGTTGAGTCTGGAATCAAAGAATGGTTGACTACGTTTTCCAATCCAATAAATGGTTTCAATCATCAAATATCACAACAGCCTCGGAGTGCTTCTTTACGAGGAAATATTATTATCATATTTGCTGTGTACGGAATTGGGTGTACTATCGGTCTGGTTAGATTTGTACTTGAGTTTGCATTTCGCGTAAGCTTTCAGAATAATTTGATTTTTAGTAGAATGTGCAGGATGACCAGGGTATTATCAAACCCACTGAAAAAGTTTAAGTGTTATAAATTTCTGCCGTTAATTAGGAAGACGATTTCGTGTTTTAAGGCCAAAGAAGTTTGCATGGGAAACACAAAGTATTTCAGAATATTTGGTTTGCGTATTTGTAATGTCACACAAAACCTAGAATTGTAAAAAACGCGGAATAAATTATTTAAAAAAATTATTATCAGCACTTATTTAACTGTGGGTTTGCTGAATTGTACTGATATTTTTACCCACAGAGTACCCCACAATACCCCAAATTTATCCTCAGGTGCCAGGGGTAAGGGTGGGTTTATATACGGATAAACAACGCCAGTAATTATTGCAGATTTTATCATAAAACACCTGCAACCAAGTAGTTCAGTATACGTGAATTAGCTTAGGAAGTGATAAGAAAGTAAGAACTTGTAGGGGAATTGAAACCACCTAATTTTTTGTAAATTCTTAATCTTGGGAACAAGCATTTGCCAAAACAAAAAGTTTTGTAGGTTTTATAAAATAAATTACATAGATGTTATTGTGTTTGAACAAACCTGCAAAACTATGTTGTAAATGTGATAAGGAATTTTTAAGTAAACTTAGTGTTGGTATCCAACAATGATTCCCTTTCATAACATAGATTGATATATCGAACTTCAGTCAAGTCTTACTTGTTTTAAAAACTTTAAACGGCACGGCACGCAATTTTCATTTGGGCTAAATCAAAAAAGATACCGTTGCCAAACGATAATGTTCGGTTTTGGAGAAGGATGAGATTAACATGTAACACAAAACAATATATCATATCATCAACATCATATATTACTTTCGTGAAGTTGTGAATGTAATATAATATGCGTCTCTGCTTGTCTCACGCACTAGAATTGCACGCATATTGTAATATTTAAAAAGCAAGTAAGTCAAAGTATTTAGATGCAATTTAGCCAATCTAGAATTTTAATGAATCTGAGAATCAATTTGTTCAGATCTAAATGTGGAAAGAACGCATTTTGTCTTGGTAGTCATAAAAAATGTTACAAACCCTAATACATGTGCATTTAGTATTTATTTCATTGCATAATTTAGGATATCGTTTTCCGTTTGTCTGGGATTCTGTAGACTTAAAATTTAAGCCAGGCTAAAGGTGGTTCCATTTCAGGCCAAATAAGCTCTAAGGATTGGAAGTTGGTTTTGAAAAATTGGATAAGTGCATGTGTACAGAGAGTTTAAAACTTTACAATGAATATGAATATGTCTTTTCAAGGGGCAACTCAACCGTTATCAATAGACGTTTATATTTTGTTATGTGCATATATGGATTGCCATTTGCCATCCTAATTTATATGTAACATGATTCATCTGTATTACTTACAAGTGTACAATATGATGCCAAACGAAAAAAAACATGTTTTATATCTAAAGGAGACAGTAGTATATTATGCATGTACAAGGAAACATAACGCTGTAAAAAACACATGCAAATGTTTATACACCAGATGCCAAGTCCAGTTTTTGCTTACCTGACTCTCCTCCTTAGTTTGATTTAAATACAATGTTTGCTAATTAACTAAATTGATATTCATTATGGTGGAGATTGCGGTATAGTGAATAACGGAAATGTTAGTTCATGTGCTATTTATTAATGTGCTCATAACTTTAACTCCAATTTATTTTTTGTTTCAAAAGCTTTTTATAACTTTGCCTTAAAATCAAACGACAGTAATAACCGTAAATTTCATAAACGAGGTAATATGGTTATGTAGCCATGAACAAGCAGTGAAACAGGTATAGTTTGAACTGTTAATACTTGGCATAAAAAATGATAACCTTTCAAAAGAAGTAATACAAAATATACAACTCTTTTCCAATGGACACATAAAACTAATAATAATGGAATGCGGGATTGCCAATATTTCAAGAACAACAACGGCAAGTGTGTTAAACATCGTCGTAACAATCCAGTTCCCAGTGTAATTCTGAAAGATTGCTATCCTTCTGTCTGGATAATGTGATAACACTATCATGTTTACCGTCGTCAGCACTGGCGGTAACATACAGTCTGTAATTACCATCAAGAATTAAATGAACTATCATGCGTTTCATTATAAATTTTCCAGTCACTTTTTCAACATTATCCTGAGTTTTCACAATTAGAACAGTTTCAACAGAGTTCAAATTCGTCCAAGACATTTTCAACGGCACACTTGTAATTTCTTCACAAAACGAAATCATCCCAATGTTTATTACTAGTTCTGTTGAATTGTTGCAAATATTTTTGCATTTTGACTCCATTCATACATTTGCATTTTGCATGTAAGTATAGAAGTCAGCATCACTTTGAGGTACGTATTGGAGAGTCCAATAACCACTGTTGGCCAGCGTTGGGTGTACGATGTACAATATTTCAATATATTTTCTACTTGACAGTACTACTTCAATTTGTTTTCACTTACCGGCAATTTTTCAGATGAGCTTGTAGCAGCTCCCTGGTTTTATATGTAAATCCACACTGCGGACATCCAAACCGATGCGTTGTCACCCTTTTTATTTTTTCTTCACTTGTGCTTTCTGTTTCAGAATATAAATGCTTCCTTTTTCGTTTTATAATAGGTTTCAACACTATTTCTGTACTAGCGTTAATCATGACAATGTTATTTGTATTGGTTTCGCTGTCTTTTGTATTCCTCTTTTCACTTGTTTGTCTATCTTCAATAACCTTTTGTAAGACTTCCAAAATATTTTGCATTCTTTGAATTTCCACCTTCATTTCATTCAGTTGTTGTATCTTCTTCAGCAATTGGGTCTCCAATGCTTCTATCAATTTACTTTTAAATTGAAACTGTGGTTGTTTTTCTATTTCACTTTCCTTTGGTCTTTCAAAAGCCTGATTACCTTCCTTAAGTTTATCCAGCAACTTTGAAATTTCAATTTGTGTGGACTTCACTGAGTTGTCCAATCTCTGCGCTTTTTCTTCAGACAACCGTCTAGACGCAGTTTCTCCTCGTAGTTTCTTCTCCAATTGTTTTCTTTCCTGCTCACTAGACTTCAACGCTTTCTGCTGAAGCAGCATAATTTCAGCAGCTTCTTCCAGTTGATTATCCTGTTTCAGAATTTTTTGCTTAGCTTGATCCAACTCTGTTTCTTGCTGTATTAAATGACACATGCTTTTGGCCAATTCACGTTTAATTTTAACCAGTTCTCTGAGTGGGTAAGCCATTCCAGTTACCGAGGGATTAGTATTCGAAACGCTATGAAAATCCATCGTAGATAATAAAACAAAAAATAGAAATTTTCTTTCGTTTCTTTCTGATAAAATTCCAAAGACAGAGCTATCTGTCTACGTCTGTGTAGTCTCTACACCAGTTGGCTGGACAATGACAAAAATTTGCAAAATGACGTAGTAGTTATGCCAAACAGCGTATAAATATAGATCAGATATATACATGTATAGTGAAGAACTAAATAACAGCAAAGCTTCAATCCAACACGAGTTTTTGTCCGTTTGCGCAAGAATTGGGAATGAGCTTATAACTCAAATATAAGACAAGTTTTATTTCTGCCAGCTTGAGTGGTTTTATTGATTTTTTACGTTTATTTATTTATTGCTAATTCTACTTTCATATGCTCGGCCTACTCACAAGAAATTGCAGTATAATACACATGTACATAATCCAACAAGAGAATATCGGAATGTACACGTTGCTTTGGAAAAATACCAATTGTCTTGAAAGAGAAATAAAATAGAAAAACAATTATATTTACAAGTGTGTTTTTATCCTACGTTCAAAAATTGCCAAAAAATGTTTTCAAACGTTATAAAACTCTAGAGTTTTCAAGGCAATGATAACCTGGTTGTCGGTAGCACATATAAACTTTAGCTGCTAAAGCTACTTGTTCTTTATTATTGTTGTCTTAGTTTCAGCTACCATTCAAACTTGTTTATGAGACTGATAGCTCAGTTTGACTTGCTGACTTTAATAATTTTCAAGTTTTATGGGTAAGCATTGATACAAGCAAAACTGCAAAAAATGTATTATATTGGTCGCTATATTCTGCCAACTGACACTAATAGTAGTGACAAATACGTGTTAGACTCATAATAATAATTGTAATATATAAACGTATTTGTAAAATTTAATCTATTGTCTTGTTAAAACGCTAAATGATGACTTAAACTTTTAAAACGGCAAGTAATTATATAACAGACATTTACTGTAGTTGTTATTTGATTGTACGAGCTTCTTTGTGTTGGCGGTGACTTTCAAATGTCATTTGAAGTGATCATACCATATTCCACAGTCACACGTCATGTATTTTATCTGCATCCTGTTACCATACATGTTTTGTTCTATGTTGTCATTCAATTGTTGACGGATTTATTTACTTTCACTGACGAATGCTTGATAGAATTCCTAGAAATGCTATGGTGCGAGATTAACGTACCATCTGAGTTCTTGAAAATCTAAAACGTTTACGGCCTAAAACCACTTGTAAGTATTGTGCGGTGGTATAATCTTTAGCTATAAATGATTTTATTTCCAAAGTGACTAATACGTTGTTGGTGTATTAAATGCTAACTTGAGCAATGAATGATTACGCAATATGTCTGACAGAAGGTAATACTCTGCTTCCATAACAAGTAGTTTCTACTCACAACAGTATAATACCTACCAATGATTTAGTAAAACATTCCCTCTAAACATTCCACTTATCACAAAAAATATATAGATGTATTTATTTTAATTGAAACTATCTGTAAAATTTACAAAAAAATAATTAGGCAACATCTATATAAATGCACTTTTGGTGTTTGGCGTACCAGTTAATTATCTAACACAGTAATAACTTTACTTGTGCAATGTTTGCTGTTTTCATTGCAATGTGCTGAACTCAACACTAACTGAACTGAAGCGGAATTGAACTTGGAAAATGCGGGTAAAAAGTATGGAAAGAGCTATTTGCTGCTTTTCTGTCTTGGTTATGTCTAGATTTTTTTTGCTAGATAATTTTTTGCGCGTTTTGTGACCGAGTCACACTACCGACTATTAAAGAACTGCGGAAGTCAAACTCTGCTAGGTGCAAAAAACGAATTAAGAATATTGCTAAAAAGGTGTTTCGGCGACGTGCATATTTTAGTAAAACTTAATTTGAAATCTTTAATGTGTTACCAATAAAAGTTTGTTCGCCTATGCATATGCTGAATGTACATACACATGCGATGCAAGTTTTAAACATGTTAGTAATATATGTTCAGTGTTCAATATATATGTACCAGGTTTGGGCTTTATAATACCTAAAAACGGCAAACAAGCGTAATTCTAGTTTTGTCGCGTTATTAAAACTCATTGGGTTCTAATGAGAGCCTTTGCTATGCTTAACTTTTTACCAGTTTTGCTTGGATGGTAGCCTTATCTAGTTCTATAGAGTAATACAGCATATCCCATATATAGGGCGGCAAAATATGTACATTTATGAAAGCTTGCTGAAGAGCAAGTCCAATCAGGCAAAACGGTGCTTGGGTACACTAAACATAGTAGATTCTTGTGATGTGTAAGTTGTTTCCAAAAACTTACAGATATAACTGTAGCAAGATGAATGCTGCAACGTTGATTTTCATTTTTACCGAATTTTCTTAGAATGATCTTATTTAATACTTTGTCTATGATGTTTCCTGTAAGTAACTATACAGCAAGGGATCACGAAATACTTTCCAAAGTGTGGGCTTTCAAATGAGCTATTGAACATGCAATCAGTGCAAACGTGTACAGGCGTTAAGTGTTTTGTATAATTTTCCTCTTAAGTATTTACCCGGACGCGATTATTTACTCCACATGTACGCTTGCTATAAAAATGTGACATTACTTTGTACAATTACTGCTTTCAACAAATGGATAATTATTAGGTTGTAGTTTTTATGACGTGGACAATTAAAGTTTTAACAAAGTCCAGAAAAAAACGTTCACAATGTAAAATATTCAAGTTTAAATGAAGTTCAGAGGTTCAGCCCAACTGTGGTGTGTGGGGGCATAATAATAGGAATTGCAGGAAGGAGACAATCAGAAAGGCAAATTGCACAAGAAAACATTTCCTCTTCATTCTGATAAACACTTATTTAAAACTAGTTATGGAATTTGTAATTCTAGTCAATGCGTTGTATTAGCCAGCAGCTACTTGCACAAATGACACTTTTGCATATACACTACCATGCACATTACATTGTGTAACATCGTATCTTATATTGCTGTTTTCAATTCAATATCCTAAAATGATGTTTGTGCATATAGCTGCTGGCTAAATCAACACATCGCTTTATTCTCTGTAAAATGCTTGTTTGAATGAGCTATAAACTGTAACCATCCGACATGTAATGACAGAGTTGCTAAGATATGCACCTTGGTGCACATGCTAAGTAGTGCATTTTAGGAAAATGTTTCTGCAAAAAACACAAAGTGTGCAGCAAGTTATAGTCAAAACTAATATGCTGTTATAATAAGCTAGAGATGCTCTTTCAAATGAGCTATGATCTGTAACCATCCAGTGTGTTACTACGAAAATAAGGCATGGGCCCAGACCATTTGTTCTTTGAATATATCACTTTGGTTCATAAACAATTTCAGCGAACAAATTTCTACGCTAATGATTACCTTTAAGTCATTCTCTTTTGGTCATTCTGGTTACGTGTCCTCTTGTTCAAACTTTACACATCCATAGTAAACCAACAAAGTAAGCTCGTTGCTGTTTGGATACATATAATTATGATTTGAAGGTTCAGAAAGTTACTTGCGACAGGCTGAAAATCCTAGTTTTTGTCCACTGCCAGGATACCCTATATCTTAGTCATAGTTTAATTTAACAACTTGGTTAAAAAATATTTGCGTTATAAAGAAATCAAAGTAGACGGTCGTGCGGACATAACTCATCTTAAATAGCTTCTCTGGAAAGCAGCGAGCTAATAAAATTACCTATGCAATATCATAAAATTGCCTGAATTTATAATACTGCTTATTAAACCAGTTTTTGCAACGCTTCCTCCCCGAAATATGTAATGCAACTGTATAATCTATAATAATCAAACGCTAGAAAATGTTAGGTTTGCATTCTTCCCGGATTTCTAAACCCTTCCGGAAACCTCCATCTAGTTTAAATTATATGAACGAAATTGCTCTGTAATAATATATTAGACGACTGAAAGTTTTAACATAATTGCTTTATTCCGTTTGACGTACCTGCTTGTTTGAACTACTACAATTAACTAAACTTAAAAGGTCGCTAGTCTTGGATAAGACCCCTTCAAGAACTGTATTCTTTTCAGAAACCTTAATCCAAGATTATTCCATAGCGAAATCAATTTGTAATTTTATCAACAAAATTTCCAGCAATCAGAAATATTTCAGAATGCCAGACCTACAAAAGCTTGCTTTGCCCAGAAGGTCGTCGTTAGCCCCACCAATCAACCAGCCAATCTTTGTGGCTTACAAAATCAATCAATCCATAAACGACCTCTGGATTCCCAATCCTCTGCGCTGGAGCTCTAAAAAACAAAAATGGCATTTCAACGACAAAAATAAACTCCGCTTTGTCGCAGCTTCAATACTTGTAAATCTTTTTGGGATAATTGCTTGCATTTATAGTATTCACCTTGTACTCGGCTACCCTGATCGTTACATGAAAATACAATTCTACAGCCAAATTTTTCAAATTGTATCATATCTTGCTTTTATAACCGTGTGTATAATCAACTGTATTCATGGACAAGAACTAGTGGTAATGCTTAACTGGGCAATTGACAACGATAAAAATCTTTGAAGGTAAAAATCGAACAAAGCAATTATTCGCACGTTTTGCGCTTTCCATTGTCCTACCAGTTTCAATAGGAGCTCAACTTGTTGTGGCATTTTTTGTTCACAAAAACCTGGATATGATCTACCCCATTCTAAACTATTTTGAATTGGATCAGAACCATCCAACATTTTGCACCATATTTCGTTTCATTTGTTTTTAGTCCTGGTGTCACATTGGTCTTGTTGGGATACGAACCTTTTGTATTACAAATTTGATTGTAGGTTTGTGCAAAGTAGAAATGTTAAAAACTTTAGTGCAGAAACGTCCTACTAAGCCAATGGTAAATTTGTATAAGATACTATCCCTAATTTTAACAATTACAAGACCACTTTATTCTAAATATTATGCAGTAGGGCTAATCGTTTTATTTATATTAATAGTAGGAGGTACAAACTTAGTATTGGTTGGGGTACACTTACACAAACCTAGTATAATTTTTGTAGCTTTGTACACAATATTCTTGGCTTTGATAACACAACATATTGGATTTATTATTGGGTGCTCGTTTTACACGTTATCTGAAGAAGTTAAGTTCCTGTGGAAAACGGATGTGTACAAGGTTTATAAGGGATTTGAGGCAAAACTGATGGCAAGGTGTATTAAAAGTTTGGCCAAATTGGCTATGCCTGCAGGACATGCTGGTATTGTGGATAGAGATATTAAAACTAATTATTTAGAAAAAACTTTAGGTTATACGGTAGATTCAATTATAACTAGAGATCAATTCGGGTAATTTTACTTGTTGCAATTTAAAAAACAGTGCACTAAACTTTTTGTAGTAAGTTATAGTTATATGTATACTTATGTTGACTAAAGGAAATTTTCAAATAGACATTTACATTTGAATAAATTCTAAACCTTCGTGTATACAGTTTTATAATCTGAAAGTGACTGTATTGAATCAAAAATAATATTACACGTGTATTATGTATTTAAAGTGTATTAATTATTTATAATATTTTGCTTATTGAAATACTATAAGACATGTTTATAATAAGTCTAAATTTTTATAATGTCAATAAGATATAAGCTATCCAAATATAACGTTTATAGATTTTAGATGATACAATTTAAAATACCCTTAATATTTCCTTAAATTTTTGTTGACACATTAAAACCCTACTTGAACTCTGTAGTAGACTGATGATGCTTTCTATACCTTAATAATATAAAAAAGCACCTTACTTAAGATATACTCAAACTTGCAAGTGGTTTGCGCTCTAGACGTATGTTGGCAACGATACCATGTATCTACATCATTAGTTAAGTAATTTTTACCTACTAATTCATTTTATTTTTTACAAAAATTAAATTTTTCTAAATAAACTTACTGACACGGTTACCTACAATAGTAGTGTACATTACTTTCTCCAATCGCCGCTTCATAAATTACCTTATTATTCATTTTGCTTGCCTTGGTGAAAACGCGGTTAGGAAATTGTTTTTCAACCCAACTACTTTCATCAGTACTATGATGGACCTCTTCGATGTCAGAACTACTTTCGGGCTGCGTGTGAACCTTGACAATTGTAACCCCTAAAGCTAGACAACTTTGTCCTTCCTCGCTACTTGAACTTGCATCCTGATGATGTGGATTTTCCTGTAAACCTAACAGATTCAAGTTCAAAGCTTCACAGCATATTTCGTCAACTTCATTTTTATAACCACTGCACCGCTTAGTAACTTGTTCTTCTTCTTTTCCACCACCAACACTGTTTTGCTCTGTTGTTTTACAAACTAATGCTGAAATATGAGGAAGTTCTGAGCTGAAAATGGCATAAATAAGAGGATTCAAACAACTGTTTAATACAACCAATAGCTGAGCTACTGGGATAGCAACTATTTCCCAAGAATTGTATTCAGAATGTTTGGAAAAATCTGATTTTAAAACTAGCACGTGAAATGGCAACCTGCACGCAATAAAGGTAACTAGAAGCACAGACAATAATATAACAAAACGGCGGTTTTTGGTGCGCTCAACTTCCTCCAATGTTGGATCTGCCTGTATTTCTTCTTCGGCACGTAAATTTGGTAAAGGTTGCTCAGAAACACTTTTCCATATTGCAAACACGCACATCGTTACAACATTTAAAGGAACAAGAAACTCAAATCCAAAATGCACTACAACGTAATATAAGTTTCCGATACTAAGAATTGTCCACACTTCCTGGCAATACGGTAATGCACCAGTTTTCGGCAAGTAAATCAGCTCAGAAACAAATAGACAAGGAAGTGACAGGAATGCAGCAATAATCCAAATCAATAGTGAAACTTTTAGCACAGTGCGTTTAGAAAGTTCACCAGGATAATACACTGGATAGTATATAGCCAGATAACTGAAAAATAAGTAAAATATGAATATATTTAAAACTTAGATTTTGGAAAGTGAAAGTGGTGTAAAATGAATTTTTACCCATCCAAGGAAACAGCAATAAGAAAGAAAGAAGAGGAAAGTCTGGAAACTCCTAGAATATACGACACAGTCTTGAACATTGTTTCGGAAGGTATCCACGCTGTTTTAAATTTGAAAAAAATTGAAAGTGATAATTTTTATCCATATTTCATGTTTTATCTTCTTTGCGGTAGTTAAAAGCCACTTACAAATGAATATATTTGAGAATAGAGTTGCCGGTAGGTAGAATCCAATCACAAGTAAATCCGCCACAGCCAAGTTTGCAAAAAATATATTTTTAGTGAATTGTAATCTGCATTTTAGTCCCACTAAAACCACTACCAAACCATTTACCATCAAGCCAAAAACAAACAATATGGCGTATAAAAAAATAAAAAACCAGGTCCAGTTGAAGGTGTGTCTAAGACAGTTTGGCTCACTGAGTAGATCTATAATTGATTTTGCGGTGAAGTTACAAATTTCTGTGCTTGTGCTTCCACTGGGCAAAGAATAATTGGAGGTGGGGGAAAATGTGACAAAATCAGTTTTAGCCTCCATTTTGATTATCGCTATATTGCTAAGGAATCTAGAAAAACGACAAAGGCGCGCAAAATAACGTACGACAGAGAGCACCAGTCTGACAAGACTAAAGCTGGAGAAAGCAGAATGAATAGTAATACAGAATTTTTTGTGCCTGTGAGCATGATAAAAATGCGAGTAAGCTGAGACTGCTTTCACTGCACAGAGATTTTCGTTTTTCATTGTGTTTAGCTGTCCTTTCAATATAATATCGTAACAAAGTGAAAGTTTTATCATTGTACACCCCATTTCTGCTGTAAAACGGCAGCGTTTTTACGTAATTTATCAAAATGGCAAGTCGTTGCACGACAATAGCACAGTAAGGTTTATTTAGAATCACACTGAGCACTTGCAGCATAAAAAAACTAATTTCCGTTATTAAGTTATTGCGCTAGCTCTTAATGTTATTAAATTTTCTATATTCGGTATACCTTAAAGCAATATACGGTTCAGAGTAAAAGACTGCCTTCGTTGTCATGTAACAAGATACCTACTTTCTACCCACGCACGCTATAACTTCCACTTTGAAGGTCAGTTGTTTTTAAATTAAGAAATAACCCGAGGACCAGAGTTTGTGAATTTAACAATTATCAGGCAAACTATTTCAATTAAGTTTTTGTTTCAGCTTGTCAATCATTTAGTATGCAAACTGTAAAATGGTGTCTTCTCTAAAAAATCATTTGCAAACCAGTGACACCGTCGCTTATGGAGCAAAAATATGCCGTATTTATTTCTCAAAATTATAAAAAGGAGCTTACGTATCATTTCATGAAGTTTCAATTACTCTACAGGCTATTTCTCTTTGCTTTGATTTCAGAAATATATAAGACTCTTGTACATCCCGGAAAGTTGATTGAATACTTTAAATATCTTTAGCCTTCTTAAATAAAGATTGTTTTATGTTTCAGATCTGAAGCATTAATTTATCTGCTCAGAGTGTTTATGTAAGTGCTTTTGCCAGTACTGGAAAGCGGATATGCTTCATCTGTGCATATCGGCATTCAACTCAGCAAGTTTGTTAAAAAGCTACAGATGAAAAATTATATTGGTATAATATATAGGACAGTAGTATACCACATGTCTCTGTGCATCACATTTTGCAAATTTTTGCTATTTTCCAAAACTGCTCATAGTCTTAAGTGGAGTTGGTACTTGCAAAACATATTAAACTGTTTTGATGACAAAAGCTTTACGAATGATTGAAGTAGCTCTGTAGGAACTCGTCCGGTTACAATTTGTTCAAGGAAAAGGATACAAATATGAAGCTGAAGTGTTCCAGTTGTATTCGTACATTCTAAAAGGTATTACAGAAAATTTTACGTACCATTTGAAAAACGAGCCCGAGAAAATCTGTAAAATAATGAAACCAGTTAAAAGGCCCCATACGTGGAAGATGATTGCGACGACGACAGGACGACGTTGGCGACGCTGACAATATCAAAGACATATGATTCTGATAGAAAAAAGTTCATTGAAAGAGTGTGTTTCTGTTGAGTCTACATAAAATAGCCATACCTTAAATTTATTTAAGTTGTTCAGATTGCACATACCCACATACAAATTATGAAAATGCAATAGTTACTGAAATAAATAGCTATGCGAAAATTATATTTTCCAATTTGTAATTAAATTAATGATTTACTATGCGCTGGTTGGATACATTGCAACTTGACTGCTACTAAAACATCCACTTATATAAATATCTGGATAGTAATAATATTCTTAAGTAAACATCGGTTCTAGTAGAAAAAAATTATCAGACATTTGTGTAAGCTGTAAAAAACCTTCCAAGTGTATCTATCTATATCTAATCTATGTACGACAGCTGCCTGTTTTCGGTGTCAAGGTGTTTAGAAAGACTGTTGTCTAGAAACAAACTGTTAGCTAAATACTTACTCAGAAAATTTACAACAAATCAAGCGGTAATAGAACTATGAAGAAATAATCATGTTATATCTTTAGTAAAATAACATTACAGTAAGAACAATTTACTTTAGACAAATGAGCATAAATCTTTATCAATATACTGTTTAAGAGCACACCACTTAAAGCTGCAACAATATAATTGTCGTTGTCCAATTAAGTGCAGCCAGGCAAAAATTTCCAAGAGTATCCCTGTCAAAAAGTGCGTCAGCATAATAAACAGCTATAGGTCTCTGTGCGCAAATTCTTTTACGATAGTACAATTTTTTAAATGCTAGCTTCGTTTGACCCAAAAACCAAATATGTATCACAGACCTACTCTGTCCTAAAATTTTTGAAAGTACTGGTAACACTCCAAGAGTTACAGAGTAAATACAGGCCAGAAATATACACAAGAATACATTTGCCAACGTTGTATATTTTTTCCAACCAACCAATGTCACATTATTTGCTAATACAACCAAGCCAAACCAGTTAACCATCATCATGCCAATAGGGTATCTAAACGAATTGCTTAAATATTGTGTTAATATCTGCAATTGACTGTACAGCACCAAAGTGTAATCACTTAAAAATTTAGTTGCCAGAAATTTCAAGCAGTCAATATAAATTTGTACAAGAATCATAATAGCTAAACTATTAGCAATTGCAATTCGTGAGGACTCTTGAATACTCCAGACCAGAAAAAATAACTCAAAACTCCGCAGTAGAATATAGCACAATAAATTTTCATACCATGCAGGAAAATGACTTAGGATCAGTATATGAGTTGGTGTTATACCTACAATTATTAAACACGGAGGACCCGCAGTAGCCAGGTATATTCCAAATACAGAAAATGCAAATATTAATATTCCATTGCGATCGTACGGTTTTCCTTGAATGAATTTGCGGGATTCTGCTTGTAACAAATAGCCAGCTTCCCGAATCAAACATTTTAAAGGCTTTTCAAATAATGGTTTGTTTCGGCTGTAGATTAATCTATTTTCGAATTTTAGCAAATTGTTGTAAAACCGAATAAAAAGTGATTCCGCACAAAGCCAGAATACAAAGTAGCTAGAATAAATTATAACTCCGAGTATAAAAGCAAATAAACTGAGCAACACCAGTATTTTGTCAATTGATATGGAGTGAAATACACAGGCTTCTAAAATAACTGTAATTACAAGAAGGAATTCTACAAAAATTACAATGGCAATTGGAAAAAGAGAAGTAATTTTTTTCCAACTGTTATTTAGAACAAACTGTCTTGAAATAGGATCCATGTAAAGCGGCAGGGAATAAGGAGGTGTGTGTTTATAAAACTGGTTAATGATTTCATACGATTTCCAAACTAATGGGGTACTCATTTTTGTGCGTAAAGTTTCTGGATGGTTGCTTAATATTATGTTAAGTTGATGAGTTTTGCGTAGTTAACTAGACAGCAGTAAATGTGCTAACAGCTTCCGCGAAGGCTTGTTATAACTACGCATTTGCGAATTGCGAGCTCATCGTTTAAAATAATCAATATTGGTTTTTTGCAAAAACAAAATATAATCCAGTGAGATTGATTATTGATTTAAGTTATGGTTATGGAATAGATATGGATTTAGATTGGTTTGCGTAAGTTGTTTTTTATAGCAGTAGTAACCATTAGAGAATTGAGCTTTAGGAAAATTTAATCATTAACTGCGAGTTACAACATATAGACTGTTTTATATCAGGCCACAATTAAATTTAAACAGTTTTTAAAATCTAAATTTATTAAAAAAACCGTAACGTTGGAAATTAGTCAAAATCCAATTGCTATAGTTTTATTTAGGTTCTGTTTCGTTTGTAATTAAGTATGACATATACAACTATTATGCTTAAGCAGGAGAGCTATTGAGGTAATCGTTATCCGTAAAGTGGACATTTCTCGTGTTTCTGGAAGTAGTGGAAAGTGTAATTGCTAAAATGCTGAATCGTTGTTCCATCTATCAAAACAACAAGTGAATATATAACAGGCATAAATTGTTGTTGTTATATGGAAGTACGTCTTATTTTTAATTTTTAACAACGACTTTCAAATGTCAGTTAAAATGATCATGCCACATTCCACACATGTCATGAATCATATCTACATCCTGTTGTCAAACAATGTTCTTTGTTTATATTGTCAATCAAGTATTGACCACATTATTAAAATACAGTGATAGATGCTTATTAGGGTTCCTAGAAAAGATATGGTGCGGGATAACATACGATCTGGATTCTTGGAAATCTCTGTTTACGGTCTAAGTTCACTTGTGAGTGTAGTGCAATGGTTTGATCTTTAGCTTTGAATGATTTGCATTCCACGGTGACTAATATGTATTTTATATACTAAATTCCCACTTGAAACATAATTGATTACCTAAAATGATTGATGGATAATAAATAATCTACACTTTCATTCTAAGTATTTTCTATGCGGCATAATACCTACCAATGATTCAAAATAACAGATAAAAGCCCGTCAACAATTTAAGATAAGAAGTGGTATTTAGTATAAAGGTAGCTCAAACAGCATTAACAACGAACATTCTGAAACTCTATTCCAAACATAAACAAAGCGTTACATTCAACGTTGCAAAAAAATGAACCGTGCACTCTTCTCAACTCTTTTGAGTTTTGTTTTTGCTTCAGCAATACCTTCAACAGAACAATCAGGTAATTCAAATCTTTTTAAACAAAAAACACAATAGTATTTTACCGTGTTTATTATCTTTCCTAAAAATATTATGTTTCTTTTATGTTTCACCTTTACGCAAATTGTATCCACCTAAGCCAATGAGAAGAAAATTGTTTGCTACTACGGCTCGTATGCCGTGTACAGGCAGGGAAATGGAAAGTTTGATGTAGAAAACATTGACCCATTTGCGTGCACACATATTATTTATGGATTGGTAGGGCTTTCAGCAGCAAATGAAATTCTCGTTCTGGACCCGTACAATGACTTGGAGGAAAACTGGGGTAAGTGTAAATGCACATCTTTTCCTAAAGTGCTTCATGTACATTAAAATTTCCAGTTGTTCTTGTTACATTTCTGGCAAATAAACTTAACTGCTCTTTGTTTTGATTTTTGGTTTCCAGGAAAAGGTAATAGGTCCTAAGATTATGGGAAGCACTACTCACACAAACCATCTGAGTTACAATTATTTTTCGTTAGAAAAGTGAGTAATTGCTTAAATTTTTATATTATGTGATAAATAGGTGCAATGAAGAGATTCACTGGGCTAAAACAACAAAATCCCAACTTGAAAACAATGGTTGCCATCGGTGGATGGAATGAAGGATCGGAGAAATATTCACAGGTAAAACCTTTTATAAACAATTGAGCAAACACATTTACTATCTGCATTGGACTATGAAAATGTGCTTAACAATAAAACTTTAGATGGTTCGAGATCCAGCAAAACGCCGCACTTTTGTCCAGAGTGTTGTACCATTCCTCCAGAGTCAAAATTTTGACGGCTTAGATTTTGATTGGGAATATCCTGGAAACCGTGAGGGAAGTGTTGCTGAAGATAAGGTATGTTGGATATTCCAGTTATCTTTATAAACTTTTCAAACTCTGAGTTACGCAACACATTCACGTAATTTTTAAAAAAACGTCCAATTTCATTCCTTCCAGCAAAACTTTGTTCTACTACTCAACGAGCTTCGTGCAGAATTGGAACCTCGGGGTTATATATTGTCCGCCTCTGTTTCTGCTTTAGAAAATATAATTGAAGCAGGTTGGCAAACATAATATATGTTCTTATCTATGTCTTATCCGGTTTGATAAGAGCAATGTTAAATACTAATTTTTAAGCCACAATTTTTATGTTAAATTTTATTATCTGTTTGGTACTGTGTTTACAGCTTACGACATCCCAGCAATCTCTCGGTAAGTTTGCCTTGACACTCTATAAACTTATTTTAGGCATATATTCATAAATGGTGTTAAACTTATTCCGACTTTGTTTGTATAGTGCCTTGGATTTTATTAACGTTATGACACATGACTTTCAGAGTAAATGCCTTAATCAATCCACATGCTGATTTTAATATTGTAATTTATTATAATTTTAAATGTTGATATTTTATATACTTCAATTCAGTTGAGACTAATGTGACTAGACACCACTCTGCACTTTACGGAAATCCCTTAATTGATTTTGGTGACACAATAAAGCAAAACACAGTATGCTACAAATAACTATTGTTAGTTAACACGCCAAATTACTTCGGTATTGTATACAATCTATTATAATTTTTGCAGCACTACGCAATCATCTACTGGCTTGATCATGGAGCACCTGCAGAAAAACTAGTTGTAGGAGTAGCCACACATGTACGAGGTTATTTGTTAGCTGATCCTTCACAAAACGGTTTCTATGCTCCAGTAAATGGAACAATTTCACCTGGACCAAACGGGCTATGGGGATATAACGAGGTAACCGAATTTTAAGTTTCATTTTCAATTTTGTACCAATTTTGTGTTAAGACGACTGAATGAATTTTTAGCTCTGCGAGAAAATGCAAGCTGAACCAGGTCAATGGACAATTGTACATGATGAGTCTTACAAATCTCCATACGCTTACAATGGTAAACAGTGGATTGCATATGATTCAGTGGAAAGTGCAAAAATTAAGGTAGCATACTTTTGATTCCAGTAATGCCGTTTTGGTTGTAAGATCGACATTTGTTCAGTATTGTATTATCTGTATTCGGTAACTTTAGGGAATCTATGCGAAAATGTTAGACCTTGGTGGAGTAATGGTTTGGTCAATGGAAACTGATGATTTCCTTGGTCTGTGTCAAAGTGAAAGGTTTCCAATTATTAAGGCCATCAAGCAAGGGCTAACAGAGTAACTGACACTGGAGGCATTCTACATTTCGAAACTTAATTTAATCATGTTTCAAACAAGTTGAACTATCTATTTAGAAAAAACGTCATTATTTTGTATTTTGACCCCTATAAAACTCAAATTGATTTGGCTAAAAACTGTTTGTATTTACAAATTAAAATTGATTTTAGAAAAAATGACAATATTAACTTGGGTTACGACTCTGCAGTTTTCTTGTTGTATTTTAATTTTAAAGGAAAAAATATTGCGGTGGCACTAAAAACTGAAAACATTAGTTAAGTTACGCAAGGAGTAAAGCATATAACTTTACTATGATATTACTATGATAACATCATAACATGTCGTTTTAGAATCCTATGGTATAATTGGAAGCTTAGCAAAACACCAAGCAAGTATTGATAGAAATAGCAGTAAATCGTTACGTTACAGCGCTCATTTTGTTTCGATAAATCAGCGCAGGTACTGCAGGCAGGTATAATTACTCAGGCCTGGAGACTGGCCATGCAATCTTTGCATGGCCACTGCAAACTGGTGTGTTGGCCAATTTTCGTGATTAAACCGGCAAATTGTTTATGAAGAAATGTTTTAAAATGGGGTTTTTCAGATTTCCATTATTTTGGAAAAAACGAAATTTATGGCGAGTTTTCCAATATTGTACCGAATTTGTCAATTCGGGAGTCGCGTTTCACTTCACTGTGTAACCTTTTTCAGCAGTGCACATTAATCTTCTGACTACCGGAGAAGGTAAAACAGACATTGCGCTTTCAGAATCACCTATGTTTGTTTAAAGACAGTAAGCAGTTGAGAAATTGTGAACCTTTAAAACTATGAAAGTTGGTGAAAACCCAGACGGTGATACACATTTTTAACCGTAACTTTTCAACCACTTAAAAAAATTTCAAATAGTTTATTGCTATTAATAGAGCATGCATTATTGTAGATGGTCAATTTTTCATAAGTTACCAAAAATATGTTACTAAAGAGATACAGTCCAAAAAGCAACCAAAAAGTGCTGAAATGTTCAGATTTTGTAATAATTAATTTTTGGGAAAAACAAAACCTGATGGTAGCCAACTCATATTTCGATCAATTTACCACAGGACTATGGTCAATGAGCACAAAAAGTCTCCAGGTCCAATTCCATTCCCATTCCGACTTACAGCCAGTTCATTCATTCATCACAGGCAAAATCAACAAGCAGCCGTATTTTTCTATTGGGGCGACTTGAGACAAAATAACTTGACACGATAATTACATGTCACATATACGTCCAACTTATGCAAAAACTTTGAAAATCCAAGAAAAAAATTTTTCGGGTGGAACCCACCATTTGGTTTTACTCATAGCTTGTTACAATCACGCTAAATTTTATTCAGTGATTTATTGGATCTTGAGAATAAAGTATACTAATTTTGAGCCTGATTTGTTATTCCCCTGTGGTAGTAGGATGAGCGGTGTCAGGTAACCAGACAGATGTATAATCAAATGGCACTAGTACGTATATGAAATGATCATTGTTGGGTTTATATATTATACATTATATATTAATTTCTAAAGTTCCAGATTTCCTAAAATTCTCTTATCCTACATTTACTAATCAGAATACGGTAATGAAACCCCACCTACGTATTTGTTTGAACTTGTTAGGAAAGACATGCCCATTTATTTTACCTGTAGGTAGTCCAGTACTTTAGAATATTTTACAAAGTAAGAATCGAAAAAAATATTCCGTATAGTCTAAAACATAAAGCCATGACATAAAGTTGGTCGATAAGACACGTGTATTGATCAGAAAACTTTTAAAAGTCAGGCAAAATCATTTTTAGCATATCTTTCATACATATCAAATAAATTAGTAATGGACAGTTAATATTAAGAAAAGAAACTTTAAAATTGTTTCCATTTCTAACCCTGGTAATAGCCTGGTACGTTATTAACGAAAATTTTATAAACGGTTTTTTAAATACCTCTATAAAATATAAGCGTTTATCTTAATAATTTATCCACCTTTTATAAATTTTATAAAAAAGCGTGGGCACTTTCTGGGTAGTCAACTCCAATCGCTTTTTGAGTTTTGAGTCAGCATGACGCCAGCAAAACCTTTCTCCCGTGCCAGTTCCACCAAAGTATACAGTAGGGTAATTCTAACCTTACTACAAAAATTTCTTCCAATTTCTACGCTCCTCGGTGCCATTCCAATTAAATTCAATCCTCACACAGAAACTCTTTCGGTTGTAAAACCCGCTGTCTGGAAGCTCTACAGTGCATTTCTATTTGGAATTATTTGGATGCTAGCGTCTAGCTGTTTAGCACTCAAACAATGGCTACACGGCGATATGAACAAATTTCACCTAACATTTGCCTACTGGATTGGTCTTGTTGCATTATTTCTCTCGTTTACCATATCAGTTCTAGAGTACCAAGCAATATGTCTGGCAGGAAATGGGCTAATTTCTCTAATTAAATTTGTCGTTACTCAGCACATGCCTAACTTTAACCCAAACAAAGTCAGGCTTACTCGTCTACTTGACAAAATAATTATCAGTTTGATAATAATTTGCTGTGCTTTAAACATCGCACTAATACTCTTCTTATTTTTTTATCCCCGCGATTTAATATTTCTTGGCGCACTTGTTTCTGATTCAAACTGGAACTATTTCGTAGCAACGCTTCTTTTTCTCGTGCAAAGTTACATGATTACTTTAGTTTGTGTAAACTTGATTGTTTTGGCTGCCATTATTGTAATTTACACTTTTTACGTGGGCATACTACTTTTAAAAGAACTTAATACCAAAGCTAAGAACCACTTCAGTAATCCAAGTTTACGAATTTCACAAAACATTCGGCCAGTTTATCGCGCATTACAAATTTTACATGATCATGCCATGTATGGATGTCAGTTTGGAATATTTCTCATTTTGTTCAATGGCTTAGCAATAGTATTCTCTACTTATATAAATTTTGTACTTTTGAGAAGCTGGAGTGGACTGAATTTGATGACCAAAGTGCCTATGCTTATAGGTGATGTGTTTGTGTTGGGTTATTGGGCGTCTATTTTGCAGTTGGGTGGATTGTTTTTTGTCAAAGGAAAAAACGTATTAAGTAGTTGGCAAAATTATAACTGGGGATTTCAAGAGCAGAACAAGCTGATGAAAATGTTTGGCAGGTCATGTAGGCCAATATTGATAAGTTATGGAAAACAGTTTGTAATTGGTAGGGTGTGTGTATTGAACTTCTTGAAGGGTGTAATACGGGGTACATTCAGATTGTTGTTGACTGCAGAGAAAATAGACAACAGATTTCAAATTTAACCATCGGACTGCAGATTCCCCAGTTTGATCAAAAACTGATTTTCAAAGCAAATATTTTAATCTAAACTCTCATTCACTTGAATTCAAGTGCACTTTATAGTCTTAAGTATATTCACAAAATAAACAAGTTTATGTCCTATATAGTTCTTTTTTATGTCTATATAAATAATTCCTACACTACCCGCTGAAATAGCAACAGGCCAAAGACTTTTTACAAAGGGTTTCAATTTTGGCACAAGGTGCTGTCGGTTCCTTCCAGATAGGACTTGGCAAAAAAATAACATTCTTAATTTGTTTAAAAGTCTTAGGTAAAGGATAACACAATGTGGTTAGCAAGTACAACAAGCATTAAACAATTTTTATATATAATCATTTTACTATTTTAATTCCATTACTCGTAAGTTCTTGTTTCTTGCTTAAGTATATATCATTCAAGGGTTTAGACTTAATTGAGTACATCATCCATAGCTAACAGCACATTTGCCAAATAATCCAGAAAGTTATTCATATAGTTCATCTTAATATCTCTATCAATTATTCCAACTTTTCCAGCAGGAACAGCTACTACAGGTAAACTCTTAACTAGCCTTAACTGATACGCACCATATTTATAGGTTGTTCCTCTTTCCTTAACATTGTTTAACCAATTTCTCAATATAGCTTCTGAATTTAAATAAATGTTGCATCCACAATAAAATACAGTTTGCAAAATGGCAAACATTAAGCAGGCCATATTAAATGAAAACAAAATTAAATCGGATTCTTGTCTTCGCATTCCCAGTATAAAAGCACATGTTGCCATCAGCATTACAGCAAACGTTCCACTTAAAACAACAGTAGAAGCATAAATAAGAAAGTCCAATAGTATTTTATACACAACCAGACCACATTTGTAATAGTTAGCAAATATCATGTTAAACTTAAGATTTTTCAAAAGCTGTAAAACGATGGTGACACAAAATGCCACTCTAAACGATAGAAGCACTAGAGTTCGCAAAGTCAGAGAGAAAAGAGATGCTATATATATAATGTTAATATACACAAAAGGCGTCCATACTTTACCTGCCATCAATTCAGTTAAGTGTAGCGTTTCAAAAAGTATTTGACCTGGATCAAACCCTTTATTTGAAAGGACTAGTGCCATAACAACTGAAGTCAATGTTATGCTGCAAATTTGTACCAGTTCAATGCATTTTACTACAAATTTGAACGGATGTCCACCTTGAAAATAAACAAGTATTACATTAGTGATTAAAACATTTCGCTGCTAACAACGATTAGTGTCTAAGTAGTCAAAAGATCCTAAAAGACGAAATCCTTTATGAATGTAGTAAGTAATAACAGCCCATTCTGGCTGAATAAAGCCACCTTTGACTTCTTTAAAGTCCATTTTGCCTGGTTTAGAGCCCATTTAGCCTCATTTTGAGCCCCTTTAGCCTCATTTTGAGCCCCTTTAGCCTCATTTTGAACCCATTTAGCCTGGTTAAGAACCCATTTAGCCTGCTTTAAACCCCATTTGGCCTGCTTTAAACCCCATTTAGCCTGGTTTAGAGCCCATTTAGCCTGGTTTAGAGCCCGTTTTGCTGGTTTAGAGCCCGTTTTGCTGGTTTAGAGCCCATTTAGACTGGTTTAAAAATAAGGCGTCATCCACTAATGCCGTCACTTAAAAATCGCTATTTTTTGAACCACTGACTGACCCCTGTCATTATGCTGTCACAGTGACAGTGTCACTTCTTCAAGTTATCACTGACCCCACTTGTCATGTCACCGGAGGTTACATGAGGTCACCTGACACAAATTGGAACCTCAATGATTATGATGACTTGTTTGAGAAGTTAAGAGCATCTCATTGAAAACTATTTTCTTGTTAGTTACCTTTGAACTCTGTGGTTAAAAGCGTTATTTCCGAAATACTCAAGTGCAGCGTCTGAAGGTTTGTTGGAGAGTTTTGTAGCAAACAATACAAAAATCAGTTGGTTTTAAAACAGAGGCCATGTCTGTCACTTTTAAATGTTTAAATCTGAAATTCGCAAGAATGCTAGATGCAGAAAGTCAAACTAATCCGTTGCAAGCTTTAGCACTAGAACTCTTAATCTGAAGCACATAAACAGCAAGAACCTATACTACGTTGCATAAAAATTGTTCCAGAAATAATATTTTATAATATAAAGAGGAAAATATGTCTTTCTCAAGAGGAATTCAATAGAGGATATTTATATCTTTGGTGGTACGGTGGTGACGTCACTTTATCCATTAGCCACACACCCACCCATGTCACTAGTCGTCACTGTCACTGACAGACCATTGACTGGCCCTAAAAATGACGTCATTAGTGGATGGCGCCTAAAGTGTTCAGACAGACGGACAGACGGTCGGACTGACAGACAAACGGACAACGACATCTTAAATAGCTCTCCTGTTGAAGCAGCGAGCAAATAATGTATCTCATGTAAATATTTGGTTTTTGTACCTATTCTATGATTTAGTAGTAAAGTTTTTTCCATATAGTATGACCAATTAGCAGCGGTTACTAGTGCTAGTCCACAAGAAAAACATAAGTAATCTACTGCTAGTAGTGTTATCAATGCAGCTATTTCTAGTAATATTATGTTCTGAAGTTGACTTGATTCTTGAAAACCACTGTGAATTTTGTACAGATAATGAACCACAGACATTAATATAACCAGTTTGTAGCCGGATGCAAAAACAAAGTAGGAATAATTTTTTATGGTTTTTTTCTTAGCAATCCAGTTTTCTTCCGAAGCCAACCAACGAATAGGGAATGGAAAACAGATATTGTTAAGAAACTGGTGAAACCTAATTGGTTTTTGGACTATGGACTTAATTGCGAGCATTTTGAATGTTTCCAAAAAGTTCTTTCAGGAATATGCGTCGTTGTAGAATTCAAGGAAGCACACAAGAGCCTGCTTGAGGATTAAAGGTTTTGGGTAAAATAATTTCACTTATATATAAACGTCTGCCTTGAAAATGTAAATGTTTACGATATAAAATGAGCTACTCGTGCCTATAATTTCAAGGGTACTGGACGACATGATTACTGCTGACATTTACAAAATAGCTCACATAATGATAAAATTATGATAAAATTCAAATATACAGCAGTAACAACAAGAACAAACTGATCAGACGAAAATATGAGGCCTTGTACTTACTGAAAACAACAATTTAGCAAAAACCAGTTAGTTGGATGTAATATTTCACGCTGGGTTAGTTTTGAACAGGAAAAAAAGTTCTGTCACTTTAAAAAAAAGTAATTGCTGTAACTTTATTGGGTGCTTTGGTAGCACAAAATACATCCGGAATCCGCATTAATTTTTTTTAAATAACAACTTATCCTTTATGACCCTCATGCCAAGAACCTTTTGTTATTTTGCAGTAACAACATCAATTTTGACTTATTGTGTTGTGATTTTCCCAAGGCAAGACCCTGATCCTAACTTGTTCAGTGCACGTACGAGTGTTAAAAAGTGTGTAAGGTTCACCAAAATGTAAACATGGTTTGTTTCTCAAGTCAAGTAAACTTATTAACCAGTTACTTTCCATTAGCTTCCCTAGATCATGCATGAACTTATGTGTTGAAGAATCCCTAATTTGGTAAATAATTTCCACAAAAAATTCGTTTAAATTGTACTACCCGAGGATAAGAGTTGGGACAACGTTGACTGTTACAATGCATAGATCGGAGTCTTGTATCGCTAATTTTGCTATGATTTCCCTGAAACATTTGGGAAAACAAAAACAAACAAGAAATTTTGCAAAATGCAGCAACAGTTTTGTTCATATACACTATCTGCAAATTTAAATTATGCATACTTGAAACAAACGGATACAGAGGACATTTTGATAACAAGATTTTTACTGTCTTGCTGTCAACCATACATTAGTATAATCATCATCACTGATAATGGATCCAATAGAAGGTTAAACTTCAACCGCTAGAAATGAAAACTGCATTAGAGTTTTTATACCTTTGGTTGGTGCTGAATTCGCATGAGCATAAGCATGAGAATTTTGAATTTGACAAAAAGTACGACATCGATAATGTTTGTAATGTCAATGTCAACTTTCATAGCCTACATGCATTGCATACTGCTATGAACATTATGTAACTTGTTTGCTCATTTGGTGGTATTGTTATCGCAATATAATATGCAATGATGGGTTTGTGGTCATATATGGTAAAAATGTTCTATGGCAGTTTTTTATAATGTGTATTTCTTATCAGTGGGCATTCCAACAACCTTGATACAGAAAAACTGAGCATAAAATGATGCGACATTTCTTATCTACACGTTGACATCAGACTTGCAGTTAAAGTGGGTCAGCCACAAAACGAACAAGACATGTTTGCAATGTCAATCGTAAAATGACTTTCATTTTCCAGAATGCCACTGAGCTGTCCAGCTTTGTCATTTTGTATAATTGCCATATAAGTTAATCTGTTTTTCAGTTGCTTGTGGCTGGCTGGGCTGCTTTTAATAAATTGATATGATAAATTGTTTGTGATGTATTCAAGGTTATCACAGCCGGCATGGCATGTGGAGCAAAGATTACACTTGAACACAGAAGTAGTTTGCTTCATTACATAGCAATAATTAATATGCGAGTAAAGCATATAATGTATTACCAGCTGTAATCTGGAAAAAGATAAATAGGCAAAACTAATCAATAATTTTATACATGCAAAAATTATGTGGGTTGAAGAGCTGCACTGCACAAGTAAATAGGTAATAAAACATGTGACTGCATTTCTACTTTATTCATACTGTGGTATTTTCTTGCAAAAAATACTCAATAAGTTTCTACTCAAAATATTTATTTGCCTTAAAATTCTTGTTAGAATAATTTTAGTAAGAAATGAACTACAATTAGAACAATTATCAATTTTTAGGTGTGTACAAAAAGTGAACGTGGTGAATACGAGAAAAGTTTTGTAAAAATTACTTAAAAATATTGTTCTCTACATGATTAAAAGTGTTTTATATTATTGTATTAGGTATTATTCCCAGGAAAGGTTCAAACATTGCTAACAAGCCAAATTGAAAACGTAGACAATGCAAACCTAACAGTATATGCTGGAATAGATTTTTTCGACTATCAAACGTATTATTTTGTGGTGTCCGTAGTGTTGTGTGCATATTGTTGTGGTCAAAGTCTGATTATTTAACCACCAAACATGTCTCAACAACGCTTTACAAGAAGTGCACTAAAACAAGCCATTTTAAGGAGACCATCTAGCGAGATAGATGTAATAACGCTTTGTAAGTAGATTTCATTTAAAGATTGTATTTTAACAATGTATTAACCAATTCTTTACGATATATTTTCCTCTGATATCAAGCTTCTGATGAAGAGTGCCCTTCTCCCGAACCTAGCAGAAAAAAGGCAAGACCAGGTAGATAAATTTTAATCATTTTTTAAACAGACTATTTTAAAAATTAGATTACTCAAAGTTGTGTTCTTTATTAGAACCTTCTACCAGCTCGGGCAACCGGGAAGAAGGAACCAACCCAAGCACGGTAAAAAGGTCAAGAAATAAAACCACAGGTATATTAGCGTAATTCAAGAATTAATTTTGAGCAAACTTCTATAGAATTTTAATAAAACATAATTTTTTGTTAGAACGTGGCGACGATGCTTTCATCGAGTTCACTCCAGAACGCATGGGTAAATAATTACTACCTCAAAATTTGCAATTTGTAGTTCTCACTGAAATGCTACTTTTATTTTGTGTTTTAAAACCCAAAGCCCAGATAGATATTGAAAGACACGGGAAATTTCTAAATGCTGAAGAAATACAACAGTTAGCTGTTCCAGGCGACATGATTGAATTCTTTCGTCTCGGAGAAAAGATTTCATATTTTCACTATGCGCTTTATTTGGGCGATGGAAAGGTGATGAACGTTGAGGCATCAAGTCAAATGGGAATTGCCAACGTTCAGGAGAAAGACATAAAGGATGTTATCAAAGGTTCACCAATGCGTATTAAAAATCCTGACAACTTTGTTATGGAGGAGTATGGAAAAACGCCAAAGAGCACTGAAGAAATTATCCAGTCGGCAAGAGAAACAGCAGCAAAGGAGAAAGTGCCGTATCACTTTGTGAAAAATAATTGTGAACACTATTGTTCCTTATGGCGTTACGGAGTAGCTTTTTCAAGACAGGTTGGATACACAAGCATAATTCGAATTTCTATTTTCTATATACGGTGTACTTCATAACTTCTTTTGTGTTTTTGTCTTTTCAGGCTGAGGATCAGTCGCGAATTCACTCCGGCAGAGCACAAGCAGAGATGCTGCTAAACCCTCCTATATAATAAATTTAATTTTCAAAATTGACTTCGGAAGTTTGAAGTTTAATAGTATTTATAAACTGGTGTATCCCAAACAAAGACGTACATCAATAAGTGTGGGAAGGAAAATATTTCACACATATATATTTAGACTGTAGAGTCCTTATTTGTATTGACTTTTAAGGTCGGATTCTTCTAATCCGTCAATATCCTAGTTTAGTGACACTGATACGTGCCTCTCTAATTTGTCACCTTTCCATTTCCCCTTTGTCGGCACATTCCTTCTGAATGAGCCCGATCCCTAGGTTAGTCATAACAAACCTATATATAGTTTACCTTTTCTAGTGTGGCCTTCCGCTGCGCATACCACATAATATACCACATATTATACAATATACCTACCTATGTATGATTGATGATAATGACATGACTATGTATGAATGTTTCATTTCTAAATGACTGAATTAAATGTCTCACTCTTCTCTCGACTTTTGATGAGTAAACTTGTATGGCGTTTTTATTTCTTGCATACAATTTACCTGATCACATGGTAGCAGAGGCGATAAGTAGAAAATTGTCAAAGTAGAATCACGTAAAAGTTTCCGAAATTCCAACACTGGGGTAAAGTGAGACCCGTGTTTGGAGCGTGGAGTAGAGTCCGTGATTTACTTCAAGTTTTCGGTGAAGACTATTTGCTCATGTTGAGCAACCAACAGTTCTTTTAAGAACTACTCGCGAGTAAATTTTAAAAACACAAGTGATATTAGGTACGAGAACTTGGTGGATATTTTTCAAAGTCGAGGCCGCTGTTGACGCACCTGCGGACTGAAAAATAGACCAAGCAACGTGGGAAATTAGGGAAATTTCTTATCACTTGGTGTGTGAAAATTGTGAGAATTTTAAAAATCATGAACGTGAACTTTCCAGTACCGTCCCTGGAGGGGATGGAGAATTTCGACCTGTGGGACTTGCACTTAAAGATGCATTTGCAAGGTACGGGCAACTGGGGTTACGTGGACGGCTCATTTGCCAGGCCACCTCGGACTGAAGCAACGCATGCGGCGTGGGTGGCTGGGGATGCAAAGGCTCGTTCGGATATTTTTCGAACATTGAACCCGGACGACGCAATGCAATGTGCCGCATTTGACACATCTAAAGACATGTACGATCATTTGTCTAAATTGTACGCAGCCTCTTCTGACTACAACAAGTACAACACTCTGCAAAAGTTTTATAAGTTTTCCATGAAGAAAGATGAATCGGCGGTTCAGACATACAATCGCCTTGAAGCCCTGGTTTGTACGTTGAAACGTGCCAAGATCGCCATCGATGAAAAACAATTCCTGGCAAAAATGCTGACTTGTTTGAAGGGACCCAAATTCTTCGCCTTACGTACGTCCTGGGATGCGATGGATAACGCTCGCAAGGACAAAAAGACGCTCTTTGCTTTTCTCCAGAATTTTGAGGAGATGATGCAGGAGGAAGAGGAGGAAGAAGAAAGCCAAGCAAGTGCGTTTTATGCTGGACGAGGAAGGAACAACCAGCAAGGCCGTGGTAGAGGACGTGGAAATAACCGCAGAGGTGGAGGAAGAGGTGGTGGCGCAAATAATGGTGATGGCGATGGTGGTCAGAGGCAGAAGCTCTGCTGGAACTGTGATAGTCCAGACCACATTGCTAAGAATTGTGACAAACCACCAAAACCTGAAAATGAAAATAAGCAAGGAAACAACAACGGTCGTGGTAATGGGTACAGAGGACGCGGCCGAGGTAGACGAAATGGGCGTAGAGCTTATCATGCCAACCAGCAGTCCAACAACCAAGAGGAGGGTAATGCTGGAAGCCAACAAGAGCAATCAGTGGCAGCTTACTCCCTTTTCGCTGATGATTTGTTCACTCGTAACTGTGAGGTCAAAGGAAAACGTGGATTGATTTTTCCTGAGGTATTCGAATTCAATGATGACAGCCAATCGAGTTCTGAGTCTGACGATGATGAAAGTGAAGATGAAGTGTTTTACGACGCAGAAGACTGGGAAGAAGAGGAGGAAGTGTTTTACAATGCACTGGGCTGGGGTAATGAGGAACAGGCAGCCGCACTTGCTACATGGAAGTTTGAAAGTGAAGTGGAGCTCAAGCAGCTCTTGCAAGTGAAACCACTGGCTGCGGCACCCGGCTCAGCTAGGCTAAGGGCTCTTGATGAGGAGGCTGCCGCTGCAGTCAGTCCACCAGGAGCAGACTTGACTCCTCGTGAAACAATTGAGTTTGCCCAGTCCATTCAAGAAGCAATCAAGCAGAATGAGTTGTACGAGTTTCCACCCTTGGCGTTTACTTTTATGGAGCTTACGCGTCCAAGGAACATTGGCCTTTATGGAATCAAGGAGCCTACGATTGGGATAAAGAGAGCAACTGCATTGCTTGCATATCATGCAGCAAAGCTTAAAAATCCAGACATTGAAATTCCGTTTATTCTGGATAGTGGATCTACTCATCATAGTAGTGGAGACCGGGCTTCTTTCACGGAGTTTACGCAGCTCCGCAAACCAATCGAGGTGAGGGCTACTGGTGACAACAACGTAGTCCTTGCAACTGGAATCGGAACAATGGCTCTAGAAGAATTGAGAGACGGTCAGTGGCAACCGTGCACAATCAACAACGTTTTGTATATTCCTGGATCTGTCAGTTTGTTTGCTGTTGCGTCGCTTATCGAAAAAGGATATGAAATGGTCATGAATCAACAACACGCATACTTCCACAAGGATGGAATCTATGGGCCGTATGCAGACAAGTACAATCAACTTTATGCGTTGAGATTCCGCAAGGCGCAAGCTTATGCCATGATGGCTGTTGCAGATAAGAGTCGATTGTTGCACAACAGATTTGCGCATATAAATATGGAGTACCTGCGGTTGACTGCTAAGAACCAAGCTGCATTGGGAATTGATTTGGCTGACTTGAAATATAATTTTGTGTGCGATTATTGTCGCGTTGGAAAGTCATGCCGGAAGCCGTATAAACGCCAGCAGGACACAGAGTGTGCTCCTGGAGAGTATTTGCACATTGACCTGACTGGAAAGCTGACCATCTCAGTCACCGGACATCACTACATGATGGTGACGGTGGATCAAAGTTCTAACTTTGTTTATGTGACCTTTATGAAATACAAGAGCTCAGCATTTGATTGCATTAAAGATGTCGTCGCCTTCTTTGAGACTCAAACTGGGAATCGTATCAAGCAAGTAAAGACAGATAATGCGAAGGAATTCATATCGGCTGAAGTCATTGCATTTTTCAAGACAAAAGGAATACAACACGCCTTGAGTGTACCTTACTGCCCCCAGCTTAATGGAAAAGTAGAAAGGCAAAATCGACGCATTAAGGAGTTAGCCAACACAGTGCTGAACCAAAGTGGGTTACCTTTGTCTTTATGGGAGGAAGCCTGCTCCTTCGTGGTGCACATCCTGAATAGGACGGTGAATAAAGCCAATCCCACCACGACACCGTATGAAATCATTAAGAAGAGCAAGCCGAGTTTGAAGCATGTTAGAATGTTTGGTAGTATCGCTTTCTACCACATCCCAAAATCCCAAAGGAAGGCATGGGAACCACATGCAAAGAAAGGCGTTCTGGTTGGATTCTCAAGTGGAAATAATTACAAAATTTATTGTCCAGAGAATAAGAAGATAATCATTGCTCATGATGTTACCTTTAATGAGAACTTTGTGACCTATGTGAATGTGAACCATGAAACTCCAGCTCCGCAACCTCCACCAGCAGAAACTAAAACCGAAGCAGAGGAGGACGAAGCGGATGAGGATGATGATGCTGAGGATTTTGATTTATTTGGTGATGAAGAGGAGCAGAACCAACAAGAGGGTCAGGATGATGATGATGAAGAGGAGGATGACGCCTTCTTTCAACCTGCAGTAGAAGACTTGGAGAACCATGATAATACTGAAGTGGTGGAGGATGCTGCAGCCAGTTCCAGCTCCACCGCCACCCCCACCGCGAGATTAAACATAGAAACTCCGGGCAGAAATTATCAAGTCGACGTTCCTGTAGGCAATGCTGTTACGGTGGAAATACCAGAATCAAGGGCAACAAGACGTGCTGGCCTTCGTCCATCAGGAGCCGTGAAACTCCCAAAATTTTATGGTCAACCCAGAGCACATCATTCTTATGTGATCCCACGCAACTATCGAGAGGCAACTACTGGACCAGACAAAGATTTGTGGCTGGAATCCATCGCAGAGGAGCTCCAAGCTCATGAGGAAAACGGGACTTGGGAGATTGTTCCTCGCCCACTGAACTGTCGTACTATGAGTACTATGTACGTGTTCTGTTTGAAGGACATTCCTGGAAGTAAAATGCCTCGTTTTAAAACCAGATTGGTTGCCAGGGGATACACTCAAATTGCTGGAGTGGACTTCAATGAAATCTTTGCTCATGTTGCGAGAATGGAGACAATCCGTATCATTCTTACTATTGCTGTGAAAAAGAAGATGCATATACGCACACTGGACATTAAAACAGCCTTTCTTCAAGGGAATCTTGAGGAGGAACTCTACATAGAAATTCCAGAAGGACTTGACCAAGATAAGAACAAAGTCTGTCGCCTACGTCGCCCTTTGTATGGCATTCGTCAAGGTCCTGCTTGTTGGGAAAAACGGCTGAAGGAGTTTTTGAAAACATTGGGCTTTATTGCAAGCGTGTATGATCCATCAACCTTCATCCGTATTGACAAGGACGTGACGTATCTTGTTTGTTATGTGGACGATCTTTTATTGACCTCCACAAATGAAAACACGTTGCAGAATGTCATTTCCGCATTGGCGAAAGAATTCACACTCAAGGAGACATCGCTAGAAAAATTCGTTGGCATGCAGATAGAAAGATTGGAAGACGGAAGTCTCTTTATACACAACACTAAAATGATTGAAAATATGCTTACTGCATACAACATGCAAGACTCAAAGCCAAACAGCGTACCTATACAGCCAGGAACGGAATTTCCTGTGATTGATTCTGCTGAGACAGATCATTCCATTCCCTTTCGTCAAGCAATTGGATCTATGTTGTACATAGCAAGGACATGCCGTCCTGACATTGCGTTTGCTGTGTGCAAGCTTGCTCAGCATTGCAATGCTTTTGATTCTAGACATTGGGGAATTGTCAAGTCAGTATTAAGATACCTAAAAGGAACAAAGAATTGTGGACTTGTTATTGATGCAGATGACGGAAGCATTACACTGCAAGGTTTTGCTGACTCGGATTTTGGAGCTGACAAAAACACAAGAAAATCTGTGACAGGATACATGTTTAGTATTGGTGGCATACCAGTAGTCTGGAAGTCGAAGAAGCAGCCTGTGATTGCCCAAAGTTCAACAGAAGCAGAAGTTATTGCTTTGTCAGAAGCCAGCAAAGAAGCTGTGTTCCTCCGCTCACTTTTGGGAGAATTGGGCTTTCCACAAAAAGAACCCACACGCATTTGGGTGGATAATACAAGTGCAATAAGGATTGCTCACAATAGTACATTGCATGGTCAATCCAAACACATACAAATTCGTTTTCTGTTGGCTCGTGAGTTAATAGCAGACAGAATCATTTCTGTGAAACATATTAATACTACGGAGCAAAAAGCTGACATACTCACAAAGTGCTTGTTACGTGGTGTGCATGAGCACCAACGTGGATTGAACAAGATCATGACTCTGGAGAAGCGTGATAATATTGCCAAGTTATTTGCTCCTACGTCCTCGCTCTTCTCGCAACATCAACGAAGAGGAGGAGAAGAAGAATGTGAATGGATTGACGACATGGAAATGGAAGTGGATGAACCACAACAACAACAACAAGAGCAGCGGAATGAGCGCAAAAGAAAAACAGATGATGATCGTGCTAAAGGAGGGAAAAGACAACGCAATGGTCTTTCCTTTTATCAACTGCTGCTGATGATAATAATGATGTTTCAGCCAGGTGTGTGCATCAACTCACACACAAAGATGCCAGTCTTTTGGAGGAAAGCAGACACACCGGTTGTTAGCGGCTATCTGCAGTATGATATGAAGATTACCTTGGTGAACCCGTGCAGTTTGTTACCAAGTGCCATCCTCCCTGATGACCTGCTGAAACATGCAACTGACCAGTGTACTCAGACTTATGATCGGGATTTTCTCCACTCCTTGTCCAGTATGTGTCCTCATGGAAAAACTGGCACAACTACTGGACTTACCATTCCAACTGTCCATCATGTTACTAGAAGATTTGCACCGATTGTGATTGGAGTTGTCGCCCTAATTGGTGTGGCTATAGTTGGAAGTGGAATCGGGATTGCTGCCTTAGTGGAAGCAAAAAGCAACACCAACCGAGTGGAGGCACTGGAATCTCGTTACCAGTCAATCACTGACAACCTGAGGCTGATGGATGCAAAATTTAGTGACTATGAGACAGCCATAGAAGATATTGGAAAGAAGTTTAATTCAACAGTGCTGTACCTCAATGACCTGACAAGAAACTTGACTGACATGCAGTACATGTCAATCAGTCAAAGTTATGCCATCGCAGGAGTCGTTTCCAGAATCGGGATTGGAAATATGATTTTGGCCGAAACTGCAAGAGAGTGGAAGCAAGGGCGTGTGCACATCCCGTTTCTCGACTACCTGAATATTTCCTTACCATGTGGCAGTCTATGCTCGTTCCAGTTTGCCCGCTCAGAGACTTGCGATTACGATGAGATAAGGAGGGAACTCCATCTAAAGTTTGATGTTCCAGTCCTAAATGAGGAGTTTGTTTTGCTGAACGCGGAGCCATTTACATTGATGAAGAAAACAAAGAATGAAACTTGTGTGGTAGAGTATCAAGGACCACCACAAGCTATAGTGGGGAACAGCACCGACTGCATTCACCCGTTGATCAATTCTCGCCCAATCAACACGGAAATTTTGGTCTATCCAGTTGCATCTTGTGAGCAAGATGACAACAACCAAAAACGCATGAAGGCTTATGCAGTGAAAAGATGCGATGCGACTAGGAGGAATGACCACCTTTCATTCATCCAACTAAAAAGGGAAGGAAATCAACTTTATATTTACTGCCCTTTGTCTAACATCACTATCAACAACAAAGTGGAACAGTGCCCTGAGTATGTATTCAGTCTCCCCTTGAATTCCAAGTTCAAGATCAACAACATCCGTTATAATGTGTCTCAAGTGAAAGTGAAACTACAAGACACATGGGCACCATTCAACACAATGAAGACCAACTGGTACCTATTTGAGAATGAGGACCTAACCAAACTGTTGCTGCCAGAGGATGACCTAAAGGCCATAAAGAACGAACCCAAGATGGAGAGGATGGAGCCTTTGACAGCGCCTACTCATTACAGTTTGTGGACGTTTATTGCCGTCGTGGTGTTTGGGACCATCATGATGATCATCGTCATAATTCGAATGGTGATCCAAAAGAAAACCAAGTACAGCCCCATAGTAATTCGTGCAGTACCCAGTGGTCCAACCACCGGAACTAACACCGGAGAAGGAAGTGTCCTCATCCAGGAGACTACATCATAAAAATTTTCCTATTGTACTAGAATAATCATGGATTAGTCTAGTAAAGGAGGGTGTGGGAAGGAAAATATTTCACACATATATATTTAGACTGTAGAGTCCTTATTTGTATTGACTTTTAAGGTCGGATTCTTCTAATCCGTCAATATCCTAGTTTAGTGACACTGATACGTGCCTCTCTAATTTGTCACCTTTCCATTTCCCCTTTGTCGGCACATTCCTTCTGAATGAGCCCGATCCCTAGGTTAGTCATAACAAACCTATATATAGTTTACCTTTTCTAGTGTGGCCTTCCGCTGCGCATACCACATAATATACCACATATTATACAATATACCTACCTATGTATGATTGATGATAATGACATGACTATGTATGAATGTTTCATTTCTAAATGACTGAATTAAATGTCTCACTCTTCTCTCGACTTTTGATGAGTAAACTTGTATGGCGTTTTTATTTCTTGCATACAATTTACCTGATCACAATAAGTATGCAAAACATACAGAGTAAATAAATTAGTGGCGTACAGTAATATTCAAATTTATGGTGTGTGTAAGCGTCTTGCTCTTTAATTGATTACTTCCGCCGCAATTACCAAATCAGCTACAGTGCGACCTCTGTGTAACGAACTCCCGAATAACGTTACCTCCGATTATCGGCACCCACCAGTGATCCCCAATGCGTTTTCCTTTAAAATGACCCTCTGAATAACGTACCTTCTTATAACGTAAAACTCTATATAACGTCAGGAAAATTAGTGCCAACGGCTTATCACTCCCTCTTTATACCGTACAGTTTGGTAAATGTAAAGTAAAATTACGGTACCATGTGCCTCCTTGCAATGAAAGGAGTACATGCACACTCCGTTCTTGCGGACAAGTAAGAATATGAACTGCATGTGCGGGAAATTCAACGACATGTCCGTTCTGTTTAATGTGGTTTGGCGTTAGAATAGAATATTGGTGCAAGATTGACTAAAGCTTGAAATTTAATCATGGATTTAGATGTCAACAGAAAGTCTACTGAGGAGGTAAAACGAAAGAGATTCAATTCTTCTGGAATGAAAGCTTGCGATTTCCACAAGATTTACAGCTGGTTCTTCTTACTCTGCTGTCTCAAACTTCCCTCAATGTACTTAGGGAAAGTTAACTTACTCATTCTTTGTTTAACTGCTAAGTTATTCGCAGTTAAATTTACAATTAAACGTTTACACAAGCTGTAAAAGTTTAATTTGTTACTTTTGGGCATCTGTTTTTGCTAATTATTAATTCTGTCCACTATGTGTTCACATTATGTAGTGCCAAACGCTATACCGTATTTGTTCGCTTTATAGAGTTTTAGTTATAACGTACAAAGCCGTTATTCAGGGGTTTTCCGAATAACGTCACCTCTATGTAACGTACTTCTTTTGGGTTCCGCTGGGGTGACGTTAAACAGAGGTTGCACTGTACATATCCAAAACGTTGTATAAAACTTTCAGATTAACTAGTAACATAAGCCGTTACTTAGTAAATAATCGGTTTTCTTTAAAAATAAAAATACCAAATCCATATAGATATGTTTACAAAACACAAGCAATGAATAAGCTAAAAGTAAAAATCCAAATTTAGCTACTTGAAAAGGAGAAAACAAAATTATTATAACCAATAACATCCTTTCACAAGTTTAGAATGCCAGCCAAGCTTGTTATTTTTTTCAATATTTCTCGATTGTCTGTCTTTGTACTTTTAATGTATACATTGAATTGAAAGCTAAAGCAACATTCTCTTATACACACTCCAATTGTTTATAATAGCCTTGATTTGTATAAAACCAAAGCATGTATTTAATTAACTGTACGAAACAATTTTTAGTATGTATTCATTTGTAAAAACAAAAATATTTTTTTCAACCTGGTTATTTGGTTTCACGTAGAGACTATTTTTGTAATAGTAAGTCAAAATAATATATGCATCAACCGGCTCTTCTAAAGCAAAAGTAAATTCAAAATGTTTAAAAAGCAAATCCTGTGCAATATACACAATTTCTATATACACATATGTACTAGTTTTTTGTTGCGCTTCTCTATTCAGACTTTTCACTCTAGGATCTGTCGCGTTTGCTGAAAGAGTTAAGTTCCTGTATGCCGTAAAAGAATCAATTGTAAATTGTGTAGTAATAAGTTCATTGACTACTGGAGTTACTTTTCACCTTGCCATTTACTGTTTATTTTAAGATTTAACATAAGTTACGTGCTAAATCAAAGATTCAAATGGCCCCACTTCTGGCAACTGAAAATGTAAAATTTACTATTGGGGACACTTTTGTATATGCCTTCAGATCAGCATTTTTTGCATTGCCTCTTTTTGTGTTGTTTGCACCGTTTGCTTTGCCAGTTGATCCTATACAAATATTGCTATTAAGGTTCCCAGGATTTCCTCTTTTTTCGAAACATCGACAATGTACGTATGCACATTGCACGCTCCAAATTCTCTGCATTTTAACTTGGTAGAATGTAGTCCTTCCCCGTTAATAAGACAAAGAATAGTCTACTACATATTTAGTCCATATTTTGTAACACTTCTGGAGCTTCAACTTTTCGTTGGCGAATTTTTTGTTACAAAATTAAAGAAGTATTCTATATGCTTTGCTAATAACATTTAGTATACCATGAGTATATTATATAAGCGAAATAAAAATACAATGAATACATTTTGTATATTATGTCTTTTATAACAACGACATTTTCAAGTTTCGGTCTTTTGCGGTGACGATATTTTGAGGACAAGGTCTTTTAGTCACGGTCTTATGAGGTAACGATCTTATGTGATTAGGTCTTATCACGGGCCTTTTAACCAATTCGTTTTTTCTATTTATTTTATCTATTTGATCTCCAATCACAAGCATGATAACTTCACAACGGCCTTGAGCAATTCACATTTTTGGGTTAAAATCTGACTATGATTTAAACCATGCATAAACCAAGGTCCGAATATAAATTGAGTTTTTACGATTATTATAAAATAATTTGAGCTATTAAATGTTTAGCTTATGCAAATATACTCCGTTTGAAGGGCGTTCTATACATGCATACGTTTAATAAGAAGAAAATACAAGCACTTTGCTTTAAAACATTGGCATGGACAAACAACAAACATCCATTCAAAAGCGGTAACATTAGCTCCTACAGATTTTTATGTTGCTGGTATTGTTCCAAGCTTGTCAAAATAAAGATATCTTCCATGGAAGATTTTCAAATTACATCACTTTATTCTTCGTGTCAATCATTAATTGACAATAATTAATTCAGACTGCCTGGTATTTAGTACAATTTCCAGAATTATTTAATAGTCGATCATCATACCTTGTTTCACGGGAATTCCGATATGCGAATAACACTCAAAATGACACATTCCAGGAAGAACATTAGTTTTTTGTACCACAAGAATCGGATTATGTGACATGGCTAATGCTTATCAAAGTTCGAAGCACTCACAATAACTGATAAGCTTGCTTTGCTTGCGTAATCTTTGCTTATTCACATGGTGTTCACGTTTTATAATGACTCATGATTTTATTTTCCTGTCAGCTTTCGACTGATTCGATTCTCAATAAAATTGATTGATTGATTCATGTACTACTAATTGGTAATCCACATTCCAGATCATGAACTTTAACAAGTTATCTGTAAAATGCTTGTACGAGGATTACACGGAATCAAAATCCTTTAATCCCAACACAGGTGACAAAGATGTCAGATTATAAAAGTTTATAATGACGTTAAGCAACAACCTTTTACCAAACTACGTTTTTGCACACCGCACTCCAAAACAATTTGGATTCTACTTTTTATTATAAAAAGGGCTGCAACCTCAATAAATAATTGTCACTTTACAAAACGTCTCCGGATCAATTAAGTGATACTTCCCTGCCACTCTGAAAAATGAATGCCGTACGTGTCTCCGTTTTTCTGGGCTTGGCCATTACATCCGCAATAGCTTCCCAACGTCAATTAGGTTTGCAACTAATTATTGACATAACTTGTATATGCAAAACTATTCATTCAAATCGGATAAAAATTTATGTTCTTTTTATTTTATTGTATTCAGCCCCAGACAAAAAAGTGGTTTGCTATTACGGCTCATGGGCTGTATACAGACACGGAAATGGACTGTTTGACGTGGAACACATAGATCCCTTTGTGTGCACTCACATCGTTTACGGATTCGTGGGGTTATCAGATACAACACATCAAATTGAAGTTTTGGATCCGTATAATGACTTGGAAGAAAATTGGGGTAAGTGTGACTACTTAAACTACCACGCTAAAGACACCAAATGGTTTAGCAAAATAAGTGGATATTAATTTTTGCCTTTCATTTCTATTTTCAGGAAAAGGTAAACCTTCTTTTAGAATTAATACGTCAGAATAAAAAATGAAAAAATAACCTACGAGGTTCAAACTAAATCACGATTTATGCAATATAGGGGCTATGAAACGTTTCACTAACTTTAAACAACAAAATCCTAATCTAAAAGCCTTAGTAGCAATTGGAGGATGGAACCAAGAATCGGAAAGGTATTCAAAGGTAAATGACAATCTATTTATTTTTAACTGTCTACCAAGCAAAAATATGTAGCTTATCTTAAATTCGCTAATTTACTCTTCTAGATGGCCATGGATCCAGCCAAGCGTCGCATATTTGTGCAAAGCGTTGTACCATTCCTAGAAAGTCAGAACTTTGACGGTTTAGATTTTGACTGGGAGTATCCAGCAAACCGTGAGGGTGCTTCACCTGTTGATAAGGTATGGTTGCTTATCAATGTATAATTCGGTTCATTGCAGTTTGTTACTTAAAAACGCTTTACCTATATAATTGTTTTTACAGGAAAACTTTGTTCTGTTGCTTAACGAACTGCGTGCTGAATTGGAACCTCGGGGTTATCTTTTGACAGGTGCTGTATCTGCTGGACAGAAGACAATTGAAACAGGTTTGTAATCCCATCAAATCATTAGATATCATCAAATTCAATTTCGATTCCATTCTAATCACGTATTGTTTTGATTTCGTACAGCTTACGATATCCCAGCCGTTGCTCGGTGAGTTATACAATCCAATGAGTTATCTTAATTTATAAGTGTATGCATTAAATATTCTAATCTTTGTTCAAACAGCGCTCTGGATTTCATCAGCGTTATGGCTTATGATTTGCATGGTATATAGCTTTTCTAACTATAAACTATATTAAAATATTTGCAATTAGTTATCGGCATTATCTTATATACTTAAAGGTGCTTGGGAAAATTTCACTGGACATCACTCTCCATTGTATGGCAATGAAGAAATCGATTACGGAGACAATATCATGCTAAACACGGTTGGTGACATTTTCTAGTACGAACCAAAAACTTGTATCCTTGAATTTAAAGCAGATTTAATTACATTAAATGTACACTTAGAATCATGCCATTAACTACTGGATTGAACACGGAGCACCCGCAGAAAAACTAATTTTGGGAATTGGTACATACGGGCGAGGTAAGCTATTTTATGAAATAATAAGCCTTCAAATTATCTGTAAAACTTTAGTTCTATGTTTCACAATATATTGTTGCTAGGATTTTCTTTGGACGATCCTTCACAAAATGATTTATACGCTCCTGCTCAGAATCCAATTTCAGCGGGACCCTACACAGGAACAGATGGATTTTGGGGATACAATGAGGTAATGTCCTGTTGGAATTTTATTGAAGCTTAGTGTGTATGATTTTGTCATTGTTCGTCTTGTGGGGTCTGTTCTATTGTGTTTTTCCAAATCCTCACGATACACCCTAAATTACATACCACATTACGTCTCTTGACTCTACTTCCTAAACTCAATTTCTATCATGTTGCAAAGTTCCAAACCCTCAAATTTGACCAAATGTGATCTGACCCTATAATTTGACCTTGTCTTTCAAAAATGACGCTAGCCCCCGACTTTGATCCAATATGACTCACACTATAATCTTTAACCAACTTTGACCTTGACGCTTAAATTTGACCTCTTCGTCTAAGAACTGATCGTTTCAAACAAAAAATTACCATAACGCATTGCTGCCATTAGCGTATCTTGCGACGTTAGTAAAGTTTTGCTTTAATCTACATTATAAATTTATTATAACCAATCAAAATTTTCTAGATTTGCGAGAAAATGCAAGCTCAACAAGGACAGTGGACTATTGTAAATGATCCGGTTTACCAAGTGCCGTATGCTTACAATGGCAGAAATTGGATTGGTTATGATTCTGTTGAAAGTGTTGCCAATAAGGTAGCTATAAATTGGTATATTTGTAGGCATTTCAACTTTTCAGCGTATTGCTGGTCTTTTACGGTATATTTTGAATTTTATATTAGGCGAGATATGTCAAGGAGAAGGGACTGGGTGGAGGTATGATCTGGTCAATTGAAACGGACGATTTTCATGGTCTTTATCATTCGGAACCGTTTCCACTTGTAAAGACACTTTACCGCGAGCTCAATGGGGATTACCCGCCAAAGCCTCCAACAACAACGGAGGATCCAAGAAACACAGTAAGAAAATATACTAGACGGCTTTTAGATTTGCAAGCTTTGCACTTTTATTTCTTTTTTATCCTCTTATAGAAACCTCCAACAACCACTACTAGCGCCGTTCCACCTCCACCCTCAGATGTTTGCAAGGAGGAAGGAGTAAATCCTGATCCAACTAAACCCTGCTCAGATGTCTTTTATATGTGCGAAGTTCGGGGTGGGGAATGGTATCCAATTAGAAACGTGTGTCCTGTTGGGCTCATCTTTCATCCGGAAATTGATGCATGTGATTATTCTTTTAATGTTCCCGGATGCTCATAAAGACAAAACTTTGTTAAATTGTAAAATAATTGACCAACATTCTCTGTTGACGATTGAGTCATGATTCAATTCCAAAAATAAAAATAATGCGCATATTAATAATCCTTTTATTACCCAAACACGGGACTTTAGCCTTTATGTTAATTAAAATTTGACATTGATTTACATAAGTTGCATAATAATTTAATGCATTTCCTAGAAACTCTGAAGTGTGTTTACTTATCACAAATCACAGCACCGTGTTTCATGAGAACTCCGACTTGCGGTTAAAAGCCAATATGATCTGTACCAGGAAGAGCTAAATTAATTGTTGACAGTTATATGAGTACAATAAAAAATTTACTGCAATTTGAAGCACATGTAATAAATAACTAGTAGAATTCAGCATGTTCACAGATTCTTTTTACCTACAAAGTTTTCATTCTGACACAATTACTCGTGTTTTGTTTTTACTGTCGGCTATGGTATACGAATCAATAGTTTTCTAAGTAAAAACACTTGACTGTAGGATAATAAATTATGTTCACAGACCGACTAATAGACACACAAACTCACAGACAGATAAGTATGACGAAATCAAAACAAGCTTTAGTAAGCTCAGCTACGTAATAACCAATATTTTAGGGTACAAACTTTTACGAGTAATTCATCAAAATTTTTCAACTGCAACAGGACAAGAATTATATGAATTAAAAATCTTTAAATCTCATCAAAAATGAAAAACATGCCAAATATCTTAAGTTATAACCTTTTATCAAATCACATATTTGCACAATAATATTGATAATTAATTTCGACTGAATAAAATAGAATCCTACAAACTTTGGACTGCACTAAGCGTCTTACCATTTATTATAAATTGCATGGATTTAAAAGTAACCAGTATCAGTTTAAAATTTCGGTCCAGACCATTTAGGTAATCTGTTTGTCAAATTTTAAAAAATGACCATTATACGTGTCTCGGCATTTCTGGGTTTAGCCTTGGCGTTTGCCATAAGCCTTCCAGCACAATCAGGTTCATATATTTCTAAATCAAATAAAAAACGTGTTTGATCGTCTTGGATTTTACGAATTTTTATTATATTTAGTTGCTGAAAAGAAAGTAGTATGTTACTACGGCTCCTGGGCTGTATATCGACATGGGAATGGAAAGTTTGACGTGGAAAACATTGATCCTTTTGTGTGTACACATATCATCTATGGATTTGTGGGACTCTCAGCAACAAACCAAATTGAAGTTATGGATCCCTATAATGACTTGGAGGAAAATTGGGGTAAGTTTTCGTGTTTTCAATACTCTTTAAAGTTTAAACGCAATACTCTTAATTTCTTAAAGACTTTACATAAATAAAACTAAAAATTGATATATCTATTTCTCAATTTTGCAGGAAGGGGTAACACAATTTAAATAGATAAAGAATAAGAAATAATCCATTAAAATGTAACTTATTGAAATTTAACGCTAAATCGAAAAATTTGTGATATAGGTGCCTTTAAACGGTTCTCTGGATTCAAAAAGCAAAATCCTAATTTAAAAGCGTTGGTAGCCATAGGTGGATGGAACGAAGGCTCTGAAAAGTACTCAAAGGTAAACTCTGGACTATATTCATTTTCAACTTGCAAATAAGGCAGCATTTGTCTACACAAATAACTATTTTAGATGGCAATGGATCCAGCAAAACGTCGCACATTTGTGCAAAGCGTTGTTCCATTTCTAGAAAGTCAAAATTTTGATGGCTTGGACGTAGATTGGGAGTATCCTGCAAATCGTGAAGGGGCTTCTCCGGTAGATAAGGTAATGTACCTCATGAGTCCAGTAAATTGTTTAAGCTTACAACACAAACAAGGTTCATCCAATATTATTGCTCTCAACAGGAAAACTTTGTCCTTTTGCTAAACGAGCTTCGCGCTGAATTAGAGCCCAGGGGTTATCTTCTGACGGCGGCTGTATCTGCTGGAGAGAAAACAATTGAGACAGGTAAACAATTATCTCTAATCAATTTAAAAAAATATTATTACATAATTAAGCCCGTTCTAATCTCAGTATAACGTTTTTACAGCCTATAATATTCCAGCCGTGGCTCGGTGAGTTTTTAATTACATGAATCATCCTAGCTTAAAATGTTTTGATTACTTATCTTTTGTTTATACAGCGCTTTGGATTTCATCAACGTTATGGCTTATGATTTACATGGTAGCATTTTAAACTGAAAACTAAATAAATCTTTTTACAAATATGAACAGTTTATATATTATGTTTGTATATCAGGCGCATGGGAGAATTTTACGGGACATCACTCCCCGTTATATGGCAACGATGCAATTGATTATGGAGATAACATAATTTTAAACTCGGTTGGTGACTCAAGAAAACAAACACTTTGAACTTCTCGCAAGGTAATTAATTTGACTTTTGTTAAATCTGTGTATTTAGAATCACGCCATAAATTACTGGATTGAGCATGGTGCACCAGCAGAAAAAATCATTTTGGGAATTGGTACATACGGAAGGGGTAAGTTGGACTTTGGCTTGATTTGATGTTTTAAAATTTTGAATTTTTGTATTTTGTAATAATTTCTGAAGGATTTACGTTGGATGACCCATCGAATCATGATTTGTACTCGCCTGCTCAGTATCCAATTACAGCTGGACCTTACACAGGAACAGATGGATTTTGGGGATACAATGAGGTAACACTTTCATGTAGTTTATTTTAATTTGTGATACAAACTGATTACATACTTTTTAAATTTTTCAGATTTGCGAGAAAATGCAAGCACAGGAAGGCCAGTGGACAATTGTAAATGATCCGGTTTATGAAGTACCGTATGCTTACAATGGCAGACAATGGATTGGTTATGAATCTGTAGAAAGTGCTGTGAATAAGGTAGCTAAACTGCTTGCGCAATTCTGCTTTTACTGAGTCTTCAGAATATGTAATGCATGCTGTAACTATTTTAGGCAAGATATATCAAGGAAAAGGGACTAGGTGGAGCTATGATATGGTCTGTTGAAACGGATGATTTCCTTGGCCTTTATCACTCAGAAAAGTTTCCAATTATAAGATCAATTTATCGTGAACTGAATGGAGAAAATCCCCCAAAACCACCAACAACCACTGAAGATCCCCGTGATACAAGTCCAGTAAGAATAGAAACATTTAAGTCCGTGTTCAATTGGTTTTTGAAAACTTGGTAATTAATTTGTTGCTTTTTTGCAGAAACCTACTGCTGCTCCACCATCCGATATATGTAAGGAATTTGGAGTAAACCCTGACCCAACCAACATATGCTCAAATGTATTTTACATATGTGAGAGTCGAAGTGGACAATGGTTTCCAATTCGTAATGAATGTCCTGCTGGACTAATTTTCAATCCATCCGTTGATTCATGCGACTTTTCCTTCAATATTCCTGAATGTGCTTAACGACAAAATACTATATTATCCCTTGTGATTATTTTGCTGTATAAGCTATATTTATACTGCACAATACTTGCATCGTGTGCTTGCACTACTTTGAACTCCCAGTAAAACTTAATAAATGTTATTTATACTACATAATTACTCGAATAAATAAGTCGCTACATGTATATATAATATGAAATTTTAATATTTCCTTTATTGTTGTATGCGCATATTGCTTAAAACTATTTCACCAAATAAACAGCCAGCAAGTGAATAGTGAAGTTCAAAGCACTGTATACATATCGTGACCTATGTTTACACAAACAAACGGTAGCAATGATGATAACCGTGTTTACATTTTGTGTTGACTCATTCTTTTCTTCCTTGTCTTTTTCACGTATAAAAAAATGATTCTCTGGATAATATATATAGGCATTAACTTGATAATCCACATTCCAGAGTATACATTTTTACACTGTTAATATTCCTGAGCTGGAATAGAATTACGTCAAATAAATGTATAACTTGATATCAGTTTCAATTATAAGCTTTGTCTAACTACGATTTGCCGATTTACTTTTCACATTGCATTCCACAATAATTCTAATTGATTCAGAGTTTCCACACTTTAATATAAAGAGTCTACAACTGCAACTAGCATTTATCCCTTTTACAACTGACTCCAGGTCAGTTAGATGAAACTTTCTTCAGTTTTAGAATATCAAGATCATACCTGTTTCAGCAGCAATGGGTTTAGGTTCCCAGCTCAGTCAGGAATCTAGCCTTTGTTCAGTTTTTCAATTCTAAGTAATTTGCAAATTATAGCATAAATAAAGTCTAGAATTCATTTGTTATGCTTGGTTTATATATAGGTAGCTGCTGAAAAAAAGTGATTTGTTACTATGGCTCATGGGATTGTAAGTTTTTAAAGGCTAAAATGAGAAGAAGGAAAACAACATAATTAGATATGCATTTATTATGTTTAAAAACGGACTATTTTCTATTCAGATTCATAGGATTTGCGATAAATTTTAAAGTCATTTAGGTATGAGTTTGAGTGCCACATATCAATATGTGTTTACTTAAATCAATTCTTTTTACTGCACTAAGTTTATGATTATTCTGGAGCATACATACAAAATATTGAAAGATAAACGTAATAAACTTTTATTACTTAGGTATGTAACATTTCTGATAAATTGTAACCGCCCACATTGACAAACATTCTCTGTTGAGGAATGAGTCACAATTATATTCCATCAACAAAACATATGCGCATGTCGTCCACTCTTTTATTACCAAATTACGGCGCTTTAGCCTTTCTTTTAATTATTGCTTGACATCCGACATCCGATCCAACAATGATTTATATAGGTTGCAGAATTAGCAATATTTGACGCAATTCTTGGAAACTCTAAGGTTGCCGACTTATCATTGCACCTTGATCACGAAAATTCTAACTTGCGATTAACAGTCAAAGTGTTCCGCTCGACAGGAAGAGTAACATTAGCTGTTGACGTCTATATGGACACAATAAAAAATTTACTGTCGGTTCACTACACGTGCAATAACAGATAAAACACAGCGTAATCTCAATTTATACCTTCGATGTTTACATGCCATGGTGACTCCCGGTTTCTCTTTGCTTTCAGTTAGAACAATAAATAGTTTTCGAAATATAAACATTTGGTGTTAAGTTAATACATAGATCAGCCAATTTTAACGTCGGCTGGTATGATTCTTCAATTCACTGACTTAACAGCTTTATTCCCTTTATCAGTCCAAGATAGTGACCCCTCCAAATCAATATGTAATATCGTTTCTAATGGCCTATTGAAGCACAGTACCAAGTTTGGTTCGATTCTGACAAATCGTATGCTCAGAGAGTAATATTCTATTATCTGAGTGGTAAGACCTATCGGTCTTCTTTTTGATGACGCAAAATCAATGCAATATTCTCTATTTTTAACTACGTAATACGCATTTGAGAGTATAAAGTGTAATTTATCGAAACTCCTCTGAACTTTGAAAAAGGATTACATGCAATAAAAACCTTAAAATCACATCATAAATGAAAAACAACAGATTATCTAAGTTATGAATTTTATCAAACCTCGGGTTTGCATAATTTAACTTAATATTATTAATAAATTAATAAAATTTATCAAACTGCACACAAAAAAAATTCTAGAATTTAATATAAAAGGCGTTCAGACACAAGCAACAATTATCAGTTTCAAATCTGGGCCCCAATCAAGCAGGTAATACTTTTGCAAATAGTTGTGTAAATTTTTGCAAAATGAATATCCGACGAGTCCCGGTGCTTTTGGGCTTAGCTGTGGCGTGTGTTATAGCTTTCCCAGCACAATCAGGTACTATATTTTTTCAGTTGTTTTATTAGTATTTGCCAAACATAGCATGTAGTTCTGGTTCTAGACTCTAAAACTCAGGCGTTTGATTTTTATATTTAGCTGCAGAAAAGAAAGTTGTTTGCTACTACGGCTCGTGGGCAGTATACAGACAAGGAAATGGCAAATGCGATGTAGAAGCCTTGGATCCGTTTGCGTGTACACATATGATCTACGGATTTGTGGGACTATCTGAAACAACAAATCAAATTGAAGTTATGGATCCCTATAATGACCTAGAGGAAAATTGGGGTAAGCCTACTTTTTTACTATTCCATTAAGCGCTAAAAATTTAGCAAAATTAAAATTAGCAGACATTACCATACATGTCTTTTTTATTCTTGCAGGACGAGGTAACATTTCTTCAACAAATGAGGAACCAAAATGCAAACTAGAAAAAATGTTTCTATAATTTTTGTCGCTAAATTACACATTCTGCAATATAGGTGCCTTCAAACGTTTTACTGGATTTAAGAAGCAAAATCCCAATCTAAAAGTTATGGTTGCAATTGGAGGATGGAACGAAGGTTCTGAAAAGTACTCAAAGGTAAATAATAAGTTGTAATTATTTCCTACTCAAAAATATGGTAGCATTTAACCACACCAACTATATTATTTTAGATGGCCATGGATCCAGTCAAACGTCGCACATTTGTGCAAAGCGTTGTACCATTCCTAGAAAGTCACGGCTTTGATGGATTCGATGTTGATTGGGAGTATCCTGCAAATCGTGAGGGGGCGGCACCAGAGGATAAGGTAATAAGCTTATCCTAATTTAATCCAATTTATTGTAGTTTATTACGCAAATACCTAAGCTCTACAAATAATATTGCTCTTTCAACAGGAAAACTACGTTTTATTGCTTAATGAGCTTCGTGCCGAATTAGAGCCAAGGGGTTATCTTTTATCAGCGGCAGTAGCTGCTGGAGAAGGGACTATGGCGACAGGTATTCCATTACGTTAAATCATTTTATAAACATTACTAAATATTTTAAACCCATTCTAATCTCAATTTTATGATCTTACAGCTTATGACATTGCTGCCGTAGCTCGGTGAGATTTTCGACGAAATGCGTCATATTACATTTATAAATGCTGAGATTTCTTATCTTATTTTTTTTGATTTTATTATAGAGCTTTGGACTTTATTAACGTTATGGCATACGACTTACACGGTAGGATATTTTTCGGCTTAAAAGGTCATAAAATGTTCGCACTGAACCATAATAAATATATTTTTAATTATTAATTCTAGGTGCATGGGAGAATTTCACTGGTCATCACTCCGCATTGTATGGAAACCCTGAAATTGATTTCGGAGATAACATACCATTAAACTCGGTTGGCTATAGTTTCTAATAAAATTTTGTCATTTTTTATTTAAACCTAATTTAATTATGTTAAATGCATACTTAGGATCATGCAATTCGCTACTGGATTGATAACGGCACACCACCAGAAAAACTCATTTTGGGAATCGGCACATACGGAAGAGGTAACTTGGGCTTTATGTTAACAAAATTTCATATACATTTCATATTTAAAATAGTAAAATTTTTCTTTAAAAAATTTATACCAGGTTTTTCTTTGGATGATCCCTCAAACCATGGTTTGTATGCCCCTGCTCAAAATCCAATTGCAGCTGGACCATACACAGCAACAGCCGGTTTCTGGGGATACAATGAGGTAAGAATTTTTAGAATATTTTTTTATATTTGTGGTATGAATTGGGTGTTAGCAATTTGAGTTTTTTAGATTTGTGAGAAAATGCTTGCCGAGCAAGGACAGTGGACTATTGTAAACGATCCGGTTTACCAAGTACCATATGCATACAATGGCAGACAATGGATTGGTTATGATACTGTGGAAAGTGCTGCCAATAAGGTTAGTGTTTATGAAACTTAGTTTGTTTTGATTCTTAAGAATATTTAATGCATATTATGATTGTTTTAGGCAAGATATGTTAAGGAGAAAGGACTTGGTGGCGGTATGATCTGGTCAATTGAAACGGACGACTTTCTTGGTCTATATAACTCAGAAAAATTTCCAATTACAAGGGCGATATATCGCGAACTTCAAGGAGAAACTCAACCAGAACTTCCAACAGCTGCTCCAACTGCAGCACCTACCGCTGCCCCTACTGCAGCTCCTACTGCTGCCCCAACTGCTGCCCCAACTGCTGCTCCAACTGCCGCACCAACTGCTGCCCCTACTGCAGCTCCACCATCATCTGAAATTTGCAACAAAGATGGAGTAAATCCTGACCCAACCAACGATTGCTCTGGTACATTTTATTTATGTGAAAATCGAGGTGAGCATTGGTACCCACATAGAAGTCTGTGTCCTGCTGGACTCATTTTCAATCCGACAGTTGGCACCTGCGATTTTTCTTTCAATGTTCCTGAATGTGCTTAATTACAAATTATCTTATATTGGAAAGTGGTAGCGTTATATGAAATATGACTAATCGGCACAATACAATTTAATAAATGCAATTCTTTAAATTATACTATAAATTTGGAATTTGAGTTCAAGGATAAACGTGTAAGAACATAAAGGATTATATAAATGATAGATTACAAACTAGCAATGGAAACTATTAAAGTTTTTCAAACATACGACAACAAAATAACATCTTTAGTTATTCAGATAAGGTGAAACTTCACATTTTTAACTTAAAGCAAACAACAATAAGTAACTAGATTCTAATTGACTACGGCCAATAATTAAAATGGTTTCTTATTTAAAAATGCGTTTTAAACAGTCAATAAATAAATTCAAATGCTGAGGACATACAACGATTTTGTTTACGGGATGGACAGATAAGCAAAAGAGAAGGTTTTTTATCCGCTATTTATCAAACACTTATTGATAAGAAGTTAATCAAATCATACCATGAATCCTCCGAAAGCAAACCCATGCAAATTTTACAAAAGTTTTGTCACCCTTTTTTAGTTTGTTTCTCTGTTGTTACGTTTAAATCAGAATGCAATCAAAATGGAGACTGCAAGGAGTCTTTGCCCAAGTTGAATTGGGATATTGTAATTGGAAATCATCGAAAAAAGTACAAGAATATCGTTTCTCTATACCCAGTCTTTAATCATTCAATCCATAGAAAACCTACCTATGAACATATTAATCAGCTTATGCGTATATGCCTCTGAGTTTTGGACTTGGCCCGCTTATTGCAAACAAAAACGTAAATTAGTAAATAAGTACAGTCTCCCGTAGAGCAGTAAATACTTATTATATGTTTGATAGTTGTGTATATTCTAAAGCTTGAACACTTAAAGCTTAAAATAGCATTTCATGACGTTAAAAGTAGACAAATTGGTAATGGTTGGAAGATAATATAATGATTACCCAAAGCATTTTTATTAAAGTTGAGTGTTCGTTGATTTAAACAACTAATTTTTAGTTTCATTTAAACCCTTTTAATTATTAAATTACTAGCAAGGTTTCTATCCAACCCAAGCCGTTATCATAAGATCATTCACATAAGAACCCATACTACATTTTTGTCTATCCAATTTGAAATCTAGAAAGAAAGAATACCTACTTATTACTCAAAATGGATATTTAGATGAATCAAAAAAATTTAGAGTTGGAAAGGGTAAACATAATGTTTAACTGTTTCAATATATTTTTGAAAACGTTATACTATCCAGATCCGTAATAGAAAGGTGTAATTATTTTTGTCTATTGTTGACTGAAACTGTTTTTACCAAAATAATTACACGACACGTGTACTAAGTATTTTTTAAACACATGAACTATATTTTATATTGCGTAGTAGACTGAAATAAGCGTAGTAGTCTTGTGTGGGTGTACATGTTCAGTACTGGAACCTTAACAAAGTAGACTTTCAATTTACGCAACAGGAAAATAAAACCACAATAAATAGAATGATTGAATGAAGGACTATTAAGCACGCTTTTACTGCGCTCTCTATACCATTTTTGAATACGCAGTCAGATCAAATCAATTATAACTCTGTCTTTTCTTAGAATCTTTTGCATTTTAAAACGCCAACTTTTCTGTGCTTTGTAAATAGCCGTCATTAAGACATTATTTCGCATAGCTATTCGAATCAAATTTAATTACTGCAACAAAAAAATGTGGTTTGCTTATTTACAATTGCAAGTTTTCCTCCAACGAAGACTAACGCTTCCATTTATTTACGATGATGAAAAACGACGCTTCAAACTAAATCCTGAAAAGCAGTTTGCTACGCACTGGACAAATATTCAAATGGTTCTGTTGTTTTTCGTAACAACGTACAAAATACTTATGTATCTTCACTTTACGCAAAACCAATGTAACAAACTTGGTATGTCATTTGAAAGCTATATTTTAGATATTTTATATTGTAACTGTGCAATTGTTTGCAACGCGTCAGGATGGACTTCGCAGTGCAGGACAGAGGATGCCGTTTGGATGCTTAATCAATTATTATTCTCAAAATCCCAAACAGGTAAAACCGTAATAAAATAAAAACATAGTCTCATATTTTGTTATGTAATTACACATAATTGTGTCTCTTATTTAGAAATATCAAACAAAAAAATAACAGTTGAAGCATTGGTCATTTATGGAATGGGCCCAGGGATGAGTAAATCCCACCATTTTAATAAATCCCATCCCAGTGGGAAAAAGGTTTTTCCCGGGAAAAAGTCCAAAATGTCCAAAAGTGCCTTAAATACACTGGTAAATGAGATATTGTACACATTCAATTGGTGTCACTTTGCCCCATTTTAAAGGCTTCTTTTTGAACGAAAATTAAAGCTAAAGCTTAAATTAAAAGGAATCAGGCAGCTGACTGCAGAAAATCGCCCAACTTGGCATTGTAAACAGCAGCTTAGTATTATTAGACTAATAATATTAGTAGTGTACTAGAAAATATAATATGCTCATCATTAATGGAAGTAAACTCCACCGGCACAAACACCACAATTATCGGCCCTGACACAACAATTTACGATTGGCATGTTGACATCATGTCAACCAGGATTTGAAACAAAACCGAAGAAGGTATCTCGAAATGACTGGGATAGACAGGACAGGGACAATGGTGGTGGTGGGGAGTGGTAAATTTAACACCAAGCCTAGTACCGGTTGACCTTTAATGAATGACCAGATTTGGGAAATTGTGACCAATTGTACGGGAATTAGCTAACTGCTTTGAATTTTTAGATTTTACAACATGTCAAGGTCTCCAGCTACGTTCATTATCGGCGAGCGTGCCTTGAATAAAAAAGGGCCTTGATTCCATGTTCCACTCCAATGAATGATAGAATTCGTTAAATGCACTTCTTATCATGTGATAGTCATGCTCATGTCTCGTGTTCAGTACGAGTTTGTTTAAAACTGATTGATTTTTTACTTAATCTCGCTAATCAAATAACTCCGACTCTGACACAGACTCCTCCTCCTCCTCCACAGATTTGTCTGGCACTGGCACAGCATTTCCCGGTGTCGAATGATGTTTTGTATGCTAACTAATTTATTATTTTTTGATGCCGTTCTCCTTTATTTCCTTCGCCTTTAATGAGTTTAAAACTGCTGTTACTTGTTTTGTTAAAATTGAGTTTAACGCTTCTTTAAATATAACAGGGTTCTTCTCATTATGCCTCTTTTGGACTTTTGGACACTTGGATAGGGTAAGGTGGTATTTACCACCAACGTCAAGTGTATAATACCGTATTTTACCGGTAAAAACCGGGAAATGGGAAAAATACTTTATCCCACCTTCTCATTCCTGAATGGGCCTTATGTCGGTCATCCTACCGCCGGCCATATCATCACTACCGTTTGTCTTAACGGACACCCCGGCAAATTTAATTGTGCGAAGCACATTTCCAAATTTTATAATTCGGTACAAACCAGTTGAAAATGTAATTAGTTCTCTGTATTGGTCAGTGCACGGCTATGTTGCATGCAATGTAAATCTTCAACTGCTTGGTGTTACGCGGCAAGTTTTGTATGAAAGCAGGCATATAGTGAAACCAGGTTACGAAAGGCAGCGAAAATATGAAACCACAAAAAACCCACTGGTAAACCTTCTTGGATACTTAAAGATAAGAAATTGTAGAATTATTCGTAAAAACATAATAATCTCGCGTGTAATGGCTCACAAAGTCGTCAAAGGAACCACACTTACATTTCCATTTGCTTTAACGACGTACCGCAAAATGCAGCTAATTTACCAAGGTTTCCAGAATTTTGGAACAATATATTTTCCATTGATGATTTTAGTTGGTTTTTTAATAAACGTAACGTATACGTTTGTTTGTATCAAGCTTTACTACATTTTCCCAATAGTTTTAGTTGCAATGTTTGCAATTTCAAATATTGTTAGTGCGATTAATATTACGGTCATGTATACATTTTTTACTGTAATTACAAAAGAAACGGAAAGGTTTATAGAGTTTTGGAAACTTAGATTGATTAATCGAGAGCACAAGGGTCAACTACTTACGTGTAAAATGTTTAGAATTTGGGTAAGCAGTTTCTTTCCAGTTGAAAGTGCTACTGGATTAGAACATATGATGCTAGTTGTTGATGCAACAGCAAGTGCACTGCTAATGAAAAACTAAACTATTGTATTTCATATATTCTTCAAAATCAATATGAATTATTATTACTTTCACAAAGCCTTCTATTTGCACACATACCTTCCTTAAAACCTATTATAAGTTTTACTTTAAAGTAGCGCTAGCTACTTACTTAGATTAATCGTCCCGTCCGTCTGTCCAAGCTATAATTTGCGGACTGACCTACTTCAAACTTGCTGCACATATTCCTTGCTTCCTGAAAAAGCTTGGGATTTAGTTTGGGTCAAATTGGTGGAGGGGACAAGTCAGGGTCAAAGGTTACTTGACATATACTATTATAGGACATCACAAGGATAAAATCATATACGCTGGGTGCAAACAAGTAGCTTTCGCTAACATCAAATAAAAACAAGTACCTACAACGACAATTTCCATATTAACAAATCAACATCTACAAAAATTTCAACATATACAAAACAATTAATTTTCTTCTAGCGTTACAAATTTCACGTAATGTGAAACTCATTGTCAGTATTATTCTTTGTATACAATTATCTTTAAAGTTAAATCTTTTCAAGTGCTTACGAATTTCTTCATGCTTTAAATAGTTTTTGTAAGTTATGAGTTGTGGAAATGAAAATATTGGTAAGTTTTTGACAAGTAACATATATTCACGGCTATTATAAATAGATTCGGTTTAACATATATTTGAAATAGTTTATAATACACAAAGTATGATTTCAACATATTTGTAATTCAATCAAATAGAAAATTTCACACACTGTGACAAACTAAAATTAGAATCTTTTTCCACGAGCATATGTTATAAGGATTTGACCATAACTGTTCTTGGCGACGTATATTACGTGAGTAGGGGCAGCAGGAAAGTTATTCTGAATCTAGCTAGTCATATAGATTGTCCAGTATCATTGAGGTTCTTTGTATTTAACGCTACGAGCGTTTTGTTTCCTTAAATGGACAAAATACTTGTAGACTCTTCAACACCAAGTACTTGGAAAATGCTAATGAATACGTAACAATTTTCCCGCATACACATATCAGTACATATATCGATTTCCACACAATTTTTCTTATTTCAACTACAAAGCAGCAAAGTGCCAACAGTAAACCACCAGCCAAAAGTGCAAATAAAACTACCAAATTTCCTTTCATGTTTGCAGGTTTTATCGGCATTGGAATCGGCGAAAAGTTTTCGTATTCTAATATTTTTCCCCACCAGTCTAAAATACCCGATTGTTTAATGCGTTTTAGACGTCGAAGCACATAAGGAGGAACCACACCACCTGGATTAAACGTAAAACTGAAATTTGTATACTTGCTTAAGCTAATATCTGCCGGAATACCTTCACGTTGCAAGTTCTGTGCAATTTTTGTACTTAAGTGCACCGGCAAAAACACTGCAGTGTTCTCGGAATTTCTAAGTTCTTGTGTTAGTACCGCCATCTCGGTATCTCTGAAGCACTGATAATTGAAATTTGGACCTCGATTCTTGCATTCTACCATAGGTAAGGATTTGTCAACCGAATTCTGGCCACATTCACTGTGAAGAAATATGTCGACGGTTTTATCATGCAAACTACTTACATTAATGATTGTCAACATGTTATCCAAAAACTCCTTTTCCGCTTGATTTCTCGGCTCGAAAAACTTATAGTTAAGTTGATATTCAACTAACGCAGAAAATACACTGTAACTTTTCGTATCATAATTTATATTAAATATATCATGGGGCTTTTGATCTAGTTTGTAGTTGTAATTCGGCCCATCCGAAACCAATCCACTTTGCACAAACACTTTAAAATTATTGTCCAACAATTGTTGCAAAGTTTCAAAACGTATTCTTGCACGAGGTAACATCAAATTGTACACGTTCACGTTTTTGTATGCATTACTTAATATCACTCCCATTAATAGAAGAATTCCAGTAACTAAGCGAATTCTCGAAACATTTACTAGTCCGCTAGGAAACGGTTCTCCTTGCTCAACTAAAACTTTGTACAACAGTAACAAATTTACTTTACGTGAACACATCGTTTTTGCTCCAGTTAGCACGCTTAAAAAGAAAAGAAGCACAATCACGCAAGTTAAAATACAAATCCAGACAGATATTTTATAAGCGGCCAGAAGTTCCCGAAACCCAAACTGATCAATTTTCGTTTTTCCATGGCTAACAAACTGAAGATCTGCTAATGATAAGTACATCGTATTGGAAAATTCGTAGGGATTTTCTTCGGTAAAATATACCAAATTTGTATGCCATACCGCAAACTCATTCCAGTGTTCTGGTCCGTTAACCTGTTTGCTCATTTCACAAACATTATCTTCTAAAGTTTTGTAGGTATAATTACCTGATAAGTCTAGAAGCATATACGAGTACAATTGCCACACTTTGGTTACGTTATTTTTATAGTTCGTGCCTCCAAAAAAGTCAAAAACCAAATTGCCCTGGTCACACTGTTTAATTAAATGAGCAAACCCATGCCCATTTAGTAAATCAAATGCATTAAAACTCCAACTTACTTGGGAATTTTCTGGTAGGGCAAGCTCTAAAAGATTATCGACGGAAAACATTTCATTCCACGCACTAATTGTGACAGTGTAGTTCTTCAAATGGGTTAGGGTACTAGTTTCAAAGGAAAAAATGGAAATTTGTGTAATTTTCGCACTTTTATTGTCAAGTTCTAACATCAGATGCGCCATGCAGTAAGCTTGTTGTTCTAGACTCTTCTGGTATGGAAAATCTGGTAAAAATTTCTCAATTTCTGTGCTAATTTCCAAAACGCTCTCCTTAGGTTTGTCCAAAATAATATGTGTAATTTTAGGAAACGCCACAAAAGGATCCGCATACATTGGCAAACTAAACAAAAACGAATGTCCAACAATTTTGTTATCATAGTTTGGCCGAAAAAGTTCAAGTTGTGCAGCACAATTCCACGGTTTCGTAGCAGACGAATATTTGGTATTTAAGTCAACACAAAAAGTGTCATCAAGTATACTTTCATCTTTGGACAGTCCATATAAATACGAAGATAGTTTACATGGATATTCCTCCCAATCCTCAGGAACGCTATCGTATAAATTGTGCATACCTTTTGGAATCAAAATAACGCTTCCCTCGTATTTGCCATTGTTATCATATTCCGAAACTAGAGCAGGAACCATACTACGTAAAATCACTGGAAACATAGAGGGCAATTGCAAATCAACCTCTTGATAGTTATTTAACACAACAAGACATTTTTCTGTATGCAATGGACGCAAAATTTGATCCAAGTTTGTAATCACTGGAAGTGTTTGCTTCGTTTCTAAACTGTTTATTAAAACTTCTTCTGCCGACGTAAGTTTTTCGATTATGTCCTCGCATTTATTTATATCAACATCATTTCTATTACAAGCATCATGAGCTTTTGTATTATTGTTGGGGTTTAGCAGGTGTTCAATGGAAATTGAAAAGTTTAATTTTGGGAACGCCGACTGAGTTATGTCAATAAGTAGAGCCACAACAAACCATTTATTGTTCAGCATTTTGTTGACTTTCTAAGAAAAAAGTTACTTAACTTCAGTGTATAAAAGAGCGTTGAGTACAGAACCAGCAGGATTAATTTACATACCCGTACACTGAATATTTAATAAACTTGAGGATCTTAGTCCAGATGTTTAAAAACTGGGCGTATTATAATCCTAGTGTTGAATTATAATTATAATTCCAATTCTTTATTACGCGCGTTTCACTGTTTACAATATGAAGCGGATTGCTAGGAATTATAATATTTTGATTGAAACGAAAAAGCGGCATTTATAAAGCAATTGATTTAATATAATGTGTTGTAAAGAAGACACTGCAAGATCAGAGAAAATTGTTTCAGTTAAAACTTAAAACGCTTGAGAGAAATGAAAGGCGCTTGAGGGTGCTATATAGACATGCAATAAATGATATATTTGTAAAAACAGCAATTAAAATATTTATAACTTTGTTTGTATAACAGTTGTCAACTTTGTTTTGTACACGTGCCAGCCCACTCAAAATTTTTCGACACGAGAATATTCCTTTATATGAATCCACTTAGATTGCTATTTATTTCTGTGTGCTTCAATTTTTTCGTACGGCACACAATTTTTTTTTCAACGCTAGTGTGCCGGACACTATCAAGGCCTGAAAGGGATAAGAACTTACGAACACCATTGCTGGATAGTAATTTTTATTACTTGGATTTTATTTGCCTGAGACGAAATACTATATGTATAGCCAGGGATATTAAATATTCAGTATCGTAAGACGGTTAAGCTTAGCACTTTCAAACATTAGCAAAATACATTTATATATGCTGATTATTGTATCAAGGCCTGAAAGGGTTTGGAGCTTACAAACACCAAAGGCATGTAATTTCTCTGCCGGATAGAATCTTCGGTTTCCCGGAAATTCTAGGCATACTCTCCGAAAAGTCAAAAATTAATCATCACTCTGCAGAAAAATGATTTTTTCCGGGAAATGAATTATTTTTGTCATTTTATTTAAAATTAAGATTCTATTTACAATACAACTAATGTGATTATCAGTCTTTTTTCAATGCACTACTACGTTTCTTTGGACGACCTGGTCCACTTTTATTACCTAATCCACCTGTCATCGTCTCAGATGTCATCTTTCATAATTTATTTTGTGAAACAGCGAGAGCGACAACATACATGAAAAAATAATACTCCAAAAACCAGAAGAAGTACAACCGTACTCGAAAAGATATATATTTTTCAAATGAAATACGATGTACATGAAACTCGCTCCATGAAACTTGAAACAATCTCCAAAATCACTTTATTAGATCTAGCACTGCAACTACTGCTATTTGCGCATTAGTAATCAATCGTTTCACAACTTTTGAAAATATGTCCTTTGTTCTCCAATGCAATGAAATATCTTCCACAGACATTAATACTCGTTTCCACTTTAATCGTTTTGCAATGAGCACTACATGCTCAAAACCTATATCAGAATCGGTATGACCCATCTTACTTGTGCTAGTTCTGACATCCAGTCAGGGACTGAAGTTTCTTTGCACAACAAAAATTTGCATCTAATATTTGGTGTGCTGTTAAATTTAAAAAAAGATGAAAAAATAACACAGGTAGATTAGGTAATAAAAGTGGACCAGGTCGTCCAAAGAAACGTAGTAGTGCATTGAAAAAAGACTGATAATCACATTAGTTGTATTGTAAATAGAATCTTAATTTTAAATAAAATGACAAAAATAATTCATTTCCCGGAAAAAATCATTTTTCTGCAGAGTGATGATTAATTTTTGACTTTTCGGAGAGTATGCCTAGAAATTCCGGGAAACCAACGATTTTATCCTGACAAATAAAATATTGCCAACACCAAAACACTTAAACTTAATATTATATTAGAATTGTCAAAAATACAGGTATCTATGGATTAAATTAATACAATAAGCAATAACTTTAATTAGACATGAATATTTTTTGCTTTTAATAAATAATTCGTTTGATGGTTCTTTTGAAAAAATATATATGCAGAATTTCTCATTGTGGATAATATTTAGCATTTATTGCACGATTTTATGAAAATTAGAACTACTATTTTCATTTTTTGTGCTTACTATTTTCACTTTGGAAGAGCTAATATTGACAGGAAAAAATTTACACGGTGAAGTACGCGTTTGGCAGTGCAAACGAACATATTTTTGTGTTGCCAGGTAGGTTTACTGGGATTTCTGTTATACGAGCACGTATAAGAAAGCACCAATAAACTACAAAAGTCACACTTTTGCTTTAAATCATATTTTTGGTTTAAATACAGTGCCATGTAAACTATAAGGTAATCCATTACCAAGCTTACCTTACTTATTGAATGCTTAGTTTCGCTACATAAGCAAAAGTGTTTATGATTCTGTATATTATATCGGCAAATATTTGATAATGATATTTTATAACATATTATATCAATCAGCTAGCTAACAGAACAAAAATTACCTGAAACAGAATAACGAAAACAATATTTCAAGTCAAATGGATGTACTAGATTCGCTGGAAACGTAATAATATAAATGATGCATACAACATGACGCCGTCTGTTGCGGGAAACCTTGTCTTCTTTGTATCTACACTTTAAATTTTAAATGAAAATCATACTAAATAAATTTGTAACCTCAATTATTGTTTCTGTTTATATCATAATGGAATTCACATTTTTTCGAAACGTTTCAGCTTAAAGGAACTTTCGATTATCGGGATTGCAATTATTATCATTATTCGCCGGAAGTGAGAATCAAATTAAATTAATAAGCACATAAATTAAAATGTAAGCACACATGATTAGACTGTCCCACCCAAGTACATGTTGGCTGAGACTTTTAAATTCCCATTTTTTGATTGTTAACATACACATAGAAAAAATATTATTTTTACAATTATACACCATATACAAAAAGTTGTCTCTTTATACACATTACCTTTCTACATCGAATCAAACAAGGCAAATCAGACCTTACAATGGTTTTGGGCTATCAGACAATTCCAAAATTTGTAGAAAAGTCTAATAGTGCGGACCGAAATTCACATCAACAAAAGTGTCACTGTCTGCGAGAACCAAAACTGAATTAACACTAATGGGCTAAGTGCATTGTAAAAATCTGTGTAACCAAAATACACCTTGTTTAAATTCCAAGATCTGACACATTTCTTTACAAATATCTGGGAATGGAACGCATTAGTGTGCATTTGTTTCTTTACCTTACAACTAACTTCGTACACCTTTGCTTTTAAATTTCCATCCATTTCATAAATAAAAAGTGTGACCTCGCATATTGCAATAAAGTAAAATATTTTTACTAATAATACCAAATGGTCTGGGTACTTAATCAATGCATAGCAGCAGCAAATAAAAGTATTAGAGTACATTAACGTTATTGTGGGAATCAGTACTGCTCTGTGAATGTCATTAAATGCAGCAACCATAACTTGTACTTCCCTGAACAACTTGAGTATATTTTGAACACTCATGTAGCAGTTTTGTACGGATTGTTGCAACAAATGTAAATAATTTAGTATGCACAAACATACCAATGCTGTAAAGATTAACGCTTCAGATAAAGCAGCTCCAATTGCAATTAACAGTATGTACACAAAGCAGGTAGAAATACAAAAATTTATCAGGAACCAAAACTTTGTGCTTTCACAAAGTATCCAAAAGCCTGTACACTGAGGCAAAATGTGATATACAATATTACCTGGGAAGCAAGGCAGAAATGACAACTGTGCTATTAAACCTATACCAAATATCGGCAATGTAGCTATGCCAATGCAGATGTAAAATTGGAGACGCTTTTGTAGATTTGTAAGATTTGGACTAATAAATCTTTGTTGTTGAAACCAGCTGAAAGTGTATAGATTTTCAATGTTAACCAAACCATTAAAAAGAGCCACTATGTCGTGTCGCTTTTTAAATTGATACACGGCAATTACATAACATAAGCTGTAGTTAACGGTAAACAAAATAGATAGAATTGTGATAAATGGCGTGGTACTGCCGTATTTTGAAACGTAAAGAACTGTTTGATAAAGCAAAACAAGTACAAGAAACGCGCAGATTGTACATCTGGATATGATTCTGATATTATTCTTTTTGTTGACTGTAATGTGGGTTTTTGTTGACACCTTAAAAGGCGTTAGTGTTAGTTTATTGTAGAAATTTAGAAATGGAAACACAACAGGAATGAATCGGGTTCTTAGTAAGATGTTGAATGAATTATCTGTGACTTTTCGTCTTAGAAAAACTCTAAAGTATTGCAACCAATTGTATTTGTCTAAAACTCTAAACAGAAAATGCACAAAATTAATTACGTCCGTTTTAAGGTAAGTAAATTTAGATAATGTATTACTCAGAGTTTTGCATATTCGATGGTGCATTTCAAATTTGGTTTTGAATTGTTTCTAACACAGTTTACCACAATACGCAATTTGATTTTTTAAGAATGCTTGATTTTCGTAAAAATGATTTCACTTGTCTGTTAATGTAGAAATAATAACAGTTCATCTAAGCCTCGCAATCACACACCAAGCTCTGACCGCTTGCGTATGCGGAAGAAAATTATTTTATAAGCACATTTTAAAACATTGTATCTGGTACAAGGCTGACATTAATGAGAAACGCAATCGTATTAAAGGATGTTTTTATTGTCATGTATTGAATGAGAAAAATACTGCTTGTAAACATGTCAGGGTCATGTTTGTAAGCATGACAATAAAATAGCAACTTAGATAGAGTATACCTGTCTTGCGTACGGAAAGAATAAAGCAAAAATAAGAAAATTATTTATTTGCATTAATATACATACTAAGAAATGTAAATCCAACAGCAGAAATATAATTACAAATCTATTTTCTTTACTTGTGCAACCTTGGTTTATTCTTTGATGTATTTTGTAAGTAATACTTATTTTCGACATAACTCAAGCAATCAAAATAAAATGCGACATAAGACAGTACAAGGTAATCAAACGGTTTTTTAAGGTCTGCTAATACGTAGTTCGCTTTATAAATGTATGTTTTGTAATACAAGTAATTCAGAAGATATAAGGAAATGGCAGGAACATGGAATTAGGGGGAGTCTCGGTTATCAATAAATACAGGTTTTGTATGTATTATATATCAGAAAATAGCCCAGAGTTGAAAGTTCAAATGTTCATTCCAAGCCTAAACGAATACCACTTGTATACGTTGCTGTAATTCCTGTAATCAGTTTTATATTTATGCAATCGGTGTAATTACTGTTCTTGCATGTAATTACTGCTTTCATGACTTTCTTGAGGCGATCGGTTTGATAAGCGATTGTTTGTCGATGACATAACAAAACAGTTACGTGAGAATATATATTGAATTGAAGTTGAACCCATATATATTTATTTGCCGGTTTGTCAATGATGAAGGACACAGCACATATGTATTTTGTTTCCCAGTGTTGAGCCAAATAGCTTTGGCATCTTTTATAATCTTTATGCCATAGCGTCTTACATCAGGGGATTTCCTGGTGTAAAAGTTCTTGGTTACATAATGGAGATTTGCATTGGTGTTATTTACCTTTATACATGCAAGGAAATGATGCATACTTGAATAGTCAAACAAACTGGGAATTCCTGTACGTATATATGTCTACACTTAAATAAACAGACAGGTTGACAAATATGCTTTATCTAGCTTGGAAGGATTTGAATATTAAATACAAACACAAAGTGTTGTAATGGGACACCGATAATGGTATCAATGATATGGAAAAAAGCGTTATTATAAGTTTTGCTTAGTTTACATTCATATAAATGGTGTATTGCGTTTGCTTTATGTATAGTGATTGAAAATATACAGAACAAAATATTGAAAGCATGAGATATTAAAATAACTATTCTTCTCAACTGAAGCATAAATTGACAATTAAAGCAAAAAATATTTTGACTCTAATTTATAAGCATGTTTTGCACTTTATACTTGTTTTAGGTCTAATGATAACAGAGATTGCAGTTAAAGCAAACAATATTCTGATGACGCAAACGTCTGGCAATGATAAACTTTTCGAAAAGTCATATTTTCCCGTCGATGCAACGCATCACTTAAAATTGTGCTTGTGTGTTTTAGGAAATATGATACATTATACTATAAAGACAGCATTTTATGACCATGCAGAATATGCAGGCATTTTGAACACCAATCATACAGTTAACCAGTATGTGTACATAAATTTAAGGGATTTGCTTTGTAGAACACAATTTCGAATTTGCTCTAATATCTTAGTTACATATTCACTTTAAACATCGCTCCTTTAATTAATGAGCTATTTAGAAGTTAGTATGTTTATTTGTCCGTCTATGTAATTTCGTTTTACGCTAGGCAAACAAATATGACCTATGTTTACATGACGTAAGTAGCCATGACTGCTTATGTACACTTGGTATATATAAAATATTTTCGAAAGCAGGAAACATATTTTATGGTTTACAATGTATCGTTACACTGGTTATATGTTAGGACTTATATAGGATACCTGTTTCATTTGAAAACGTTATTATGTAGCCAAGCATAGTGAAGCTAGTATTGAGATTGTCATATATGTTTGTCTGTGAATGTGTCAGCACAATACAGGTCAGACGCTTTATCAGAATCACACCAAATTTCGTGCAGTGATTTATTTATCAGAAAATCAGACAGACAGATATCCAACTGCCTCAGTTACATATTTCAAATGATCATTCATCGGTTTATTTATTTTTAAGCACTTAAATTTGTCATTGGTTTTTAAATGGTACGTCTCATAAAAGTTCTATGCCGTGTCAAATTTGTGGTACAGATTGGCATCAGTACAGAAAATGATACTTTCTTATTTATTTTATTTTATTCAATATTCCTGTATGTTGATTATTATAAGATTGAAATATTTTAAACATTGATACTCCTTATACGACAATCTTATGAAGAATGAAATTAGTTAACATGAATAAGGAATAGAAATGTCACGTGCATAAGTTGAAATTTAAATATGTTTATTAATTTAATATATGGTTTACATTTTCAAGAAACCAACCACTTCAAATTATTCTTCTGCCGCTTTGTTAAGCACCACGCATAAATACTCAACATCTGTGCAAATTTTTGAAGCGTCTCCTGGAACTCCACAAGTTTTCATAAAATATTGCACATAGTCCTTTCTCAAGTCCTCGTGCATACTCTTAGGAATGTTGGCCACACATGGGTTTATCGAAATGAACGTATCTGAAATAAATTAGCCATTTCAGATTTTTAAGAAAACGTCATAAAAATATCAAGTTCCTAGCATACTGTATAGCTTACCAATCATTACATCAGCACTCATTGTTGCTTGAAACTTGGTATGCTCAAAGTACTCCTGACAAAGTCCAGTGCCTTGAAACAAAAGCTGCTTAAAGTATTTCTCTGGTTCTTGGGTTTTGTAGTTGGTCCACTCCGGCCAAAACTTTGTATAGTTTTGCATGTAGCTTCCCCATTTTTCAGTTTTTGCAAGAACTTCCCAAATCTTGATTGCGGTACAGTTAACTGTTGTACAGGTAAATCCAAGCTGGCCCCCAGGTTTTAGCAATTTCTGAATATTTGATAGCATGTTGGTAATATCCGGTACAAAATGAAAGACATTCACGGCAAACACCTTGTCAAACTGCATATGCGCAAAAGGGAAATTATCCGGAATATTTGCAACATTGTACTGAATCCTTGGATGAGGGAAATTCTTCTCAGCAAACTTGACCATTTCTGGTGATATATCTACAGAATAGAGCGTCGAGTCAGTAGCTTCTACTTGTGGTAGTATCAGGTTATAACCGGTACTTCCAGTGCCACAACCGTAATCCAGAATACTTCCCTGTAGAAAGTCCCAAGACATTGCTTTTATCAACTTGGGAACGTAGACAAGGTTGGCAACATCTGGAACGGCCTTTTGCTTTTCGTAAGTTTTGGGATCTTGCATGTTGGCTCTTGTTAACCGTAGTTTAAAATGACACTTTAAAACTAGGGAAAAATGGCTGTATGGCTGTATTCCGGACAACACTTGGATTGACTTTTATATGCTCAGCCCTGGCTTTATTTATTTTGCTGATGAATTTGCTAAGTGCCAATTTCTCCTACATTTACGTGTAACCTAGTTTCCCAATGCCAGCACAAATTTTTTATTTGTAAATAGAGAAAAGTGGAGCATGAGAACGTAAGCTTCTGTAACAAATTTGCCACTTGTAGTTACTAATACTTAAGTTGGACAAGGATACACAGAATATAGTCCAAGTTTTTTGGTCACAAGGTATACATTTGACGTTTCAGTGGCATATGAGTCTGCTTACATATAAAAAACTGCATCAGGTGAGCAGTCTATGTCTGCAATGGTTGGACTAAATTACAGAAGGTTTTTTTATTTCAAACATACATGAAGACTCAATCAATTTTGGTATAATTATATAATTATAAGAAAAGCATTATATGGTGCTTTAGATATTTGACAACGTGCTGTTGTGCACATTCACATTTTTTTGGAGCCAGCTATGCTATGAAACTGATTGCCTTGTGGGGTACGATTTAGGTTAGTGGGTACGTACCTTATAATGGGATTTTGCTTCTGGACACATATCCTTGTAAAGCTTTAAAAAACCATCTGGGTCACGTTATTGTGAACTCAATAAAATTGACAAATTGCAACATTGTTTGTTATCTGACCTGTTTATTCTATAAAATGTAAGTGTCAATCATACTCCAATGTAAATTGACAGTTGGCCAAATAAATACGCAGTAAAATCCGGTTTAACAAACATTCTTTCCAATGTTTGCATTTATTACCTGCTTGCTGATGTTGTCGAGAGTTCGTTGAGTAGGTTGCATTAAGTGTATTTTTTTGTTTACTGTCTGGTTTTTATAATCTCGGTATTAAACTAGGTCAAACTGGACCCAAAGCAGTATACGTTTGGTTGAAAGGTGACACATTAAAATGTAATAATCTGATATATTGCATATAATCGATGAAAAAAAAATTTGGGTGTGGTTTCAACCAATTTATGCATTTTCGTATGTCCATATTATTATGTTAAGTGTTGTTTTTTATGTAATTGCTGTTTTTCCGTAGACAATAGTTTTTCTTACTTTTGTAGGTATGAATTTTGGCTTTTAATTATGTATTTAAAAATATTCAAATTAGTCAAAGTAAAAACGGATACAAAATTTCTAAAATGATATTGCTTTCTGTGGCAGTTATGAGCAAATATAAGGATATCGTGTTATGTTAGCTTTTATATAGAATCCAGTAGCCCGTATGCCGCTCATGATAAAATAGATGGTTAAAAATCAAGTTTCATGAGATTATTTTTAATAAGTAGCCAACAAAGCTACAAAACCAAACATCAGTATAGTTTATTTATTATTTAGCTAAAGTACTTCTACAATATAATTTATAACATATTATATAATATTTCACAATTTGCATGGATGCAAGTTAAAGATGGTCAAATATGCTTATTTCTACACAATATCTGGCAGTTGTAAATACACCTCTAATTCTGGAATCACTGCTTTTGCTTTAGAAATACATGCTAGCGCCAACGCACTGGAGAGAGCAGTGGATCCAAAATGGTATTCTTTATGAGCATTGTACAAAGCAAAAGGTGAAAAGGAGAAATTTTCATTTTGCAAACCAATTAAGTTTTGTACCTCAGTGATAAGCTTCTCTCTTCCGCTGTTGGTATTCTGCAACCCACAATTGATTCCTGCCAACACACGGCACGCAATGGAAACTGGATTTTGTTGGTCGATCAGCAATCTTTTTTGCACCACAGCAGTCAAAGTGTTTGCGCAAATCATGTTGCTACTGACAAGCCTGGAAATTAAAAAGCAAATTATGTCCAAGTTTGTATAGCTCTTAGCATACCGTGAAATCACTGGGCCATTTAGGTCATCGCAGAGAATTTCTTCCAGAGCTTGGTTCAACAAATTGAAACAAGGTACTAATTTTTCTGCTGTGTGTCCAATCCTGTGCTGTAGGTACAAAAAGTTAGCCGTTGCTCCAAGATCGATCCTCCTAACAACTGGCCAGGTATTTAGAATTTGGGCCGTTAAATTTTCCTTTTGTCCAGTGAAATGCTTTTCAAAGTAGATATCCACAAGCCCGTCTTTGTGAAATACGGCATTTTGAAGGACATTTTCAGCCATTGTCTGAACCACATTATTGTCCAGTCCACAAGTTAACAATGCAGAAATGACGCTGCTACAAGTGTCTATGTCCTCGGGCAGAACAACGTTGTCCAAATGGAAGTAGTTCCAAAGACCGGTATCCTTGTTTTGGTTTTGCAACAGAAGTTGGCGAATGTTGCTCTGCACACTAGGGGCCAAGGATATTTCCGCGGAGTTTAGAAATTCAACTAAAATAGCTGAATCGTATATATTTGGAATTGCTAGGGTGGTCTTTTGCATGTCGGGATTGGAGGAAACTTCGGTTAAGAACCCATATTTGCTGTGGGATTGAGTCTCAATGTAATTCTGGGTCAGGTGCAGAAGACATTCCAAATTTGATTGGTAGCTTGAAGCCAACAACCTTTTCTCGTACGCAATCCAGGAATAACCGCAAACTGTAAATTTTTATACAATTATAATAAATAAATCATGCTCTGTTTATTCACTTCAATTGAAATTGCAAAAATATGACGTTACAACCAAATTTGAATTAAAGGAATTTACCTGCTTTTTTAAACATTTCGCGAGATTTTTGGACACCAGTACATTTAGATTGGTGAATAATTAATGATTTGTAATTTGAAAGGCTTGTTTGATTCGCCATGTCTGTAACACAACAGTTGGAAGGACAAAACTAATGTGTTTTGAAAATGTAAAAAGTTTTTTACAAATTATGTATACCAAAGGACTTTTATATTCCGTGGTACGCGGGACCAATGTAAAAAGAATCCACAAAAGTGCCAATGTGTTCTCCGGGTTTATATAGGAACTACAAACCAAGCGAAATGCATTAGTGTCACGTTTGCATGTCTGAGAATGCGCATTTATGTTTACCTTCAGAACAATCAAACTTCAACATACCAAACAACTTAAATTTAGGTCATGTCCACGTCACATGACATCAAGAACACGTTTGACATTATAAACGCAAGCAACGTTTGCATTTTGCTTTGAGCTTGCATTCAGCGGATACATGCACCATTGTCAATCCATGGTTGCTTTCTCAAGTTTTTAAACTCCAGTATTACCTATGTCCTTGTTTTTGGTTATTCTTCTGTCTATGATGGCTTTAAGGTACACTATCTGTTGAAAGCATATAAAAATTTTACAAGCTTTGTATAAACATCTTGTTGATACACAATAACGCGTTATCAAATTTAATACTCAGTACTCATATATATTCACCGGAATTCGACTACACTATATGAAATAAATATATATTTGATTGAATCAATACAAAAGCGGTTCTGTGGATAAATTAAAGTATATTTCATGAATTTTAGGATAAATCCACAAAATTTGCAATTTTCAAAACTTTTTGAATTTGTTTTCACTCTGCAATCTAGCATATATACGTCTATCTGTATGAGCATACATTGTGTAGTTTAGCATGATAAACAAACACAACTGTTATCAGCAAAAATGCTATCAGCATATTGAACATCCACCTATTTTTCCAGCAAAGCAGTATGCAAATAGTAAGCTCAATATTACTCTGCTTCATTGAATGCGCATTCTACTTAAAATATTCCGCTGAGTCTGTAGAGTTTTTTAGGTTGTACTGCTGAAATTTTTTGTAACTGACAGTTTTATGATCTAATAGAGCAACTTCAAGTGAAATTAAAAATCCAATAGCTTATCTGTATTGCGGCGTATTAAGCCATATACAAAAATGTTGGTTATTTTGGTATTATTGGGCATTTGTATGGCAGCGTGGGTGTATCTCAAATCTCAAAAGACTCCTCCACAATTCCCAAAAGGACCACGGGGCCTACCAATTCTAGGAAATTTACACCAACTGGGTGATCAACAGCATAAAAATTACATCGAGTTTGGGAAAACCTACGGTGAAATCTTTTCCTTGAAGTTGGGAAGCTCAAGGTCAGCACACTTTTTTATGTAATATTTTTTTTTAATTCGGCCAACTATGTCCTTTATATATTTTTCTTGCACAGAGCTATAGTGCTAAACAACTACCAAGATATAACTGACGCCCTAGTCAAATCAGAATTTAGCGGACGAGTTAGTCGAAGTGATCGCTGCGGAGAAAAACCCAGAGGGTTAATTTTCAACTCCGGAACCAGCTTCACCGAACAAAGACGCTTTACGCTTAGAACGCTCAAAGACCTGGGCATAGGAAGAAAGTGCATGGAGGAAAAACTACTATTTGAAGTCGAGTCATTACTGGAATTGATACAGTTGAAAGCCAGTAAACCAATACAAGTCACAAATTTGTTTAACGTGGCAACCTTAAACGCTCTCTGGATACTAGTAGCTAATATCAGATTTCAACATAATGATAATCGGTTACAAAATTTAATTAGAGTACTGCACTCATCCAGGCAAAAGTCACAAATAATATCTTTGCTTCGATACTTTCCTTATCTTCAGAGAATTTTGATAACATTAAAAAGCTTGCTAAGTAATAAAAATAACGACAAAGCGGAAATCACTAGGTTTATTGAAGAATCAATAAAGCATCATCAGCAAACAATACAGATGAGTTCCAGCCCCCGAGATTTTATCGACGCATATTTGATGGAAATTGATAAGACGACAGAGAGTACAAGCAGCTTTTTTAAAGAGGAAGGAAGTAAGCTTGAAATTTTCAATGCTTAAACTTATGCAGCAAATGTTTTAGCTTATTTTATGTTGAAGTAATATTGTCTGTTTGATTTTGCGTTTCAGTGAAAAATCTGCAAGTAACTTTGCTCGACCTCTTTGCTGCTGGCGCTGAAACCACAGCCACGGCTTTATCATGGACTATGTTGCTTTTAGCTAAGCATACTGACAAGCAGAAAAAACTTCGAAAAGAAATTCATGCAATTGTTGGACAAAACCGTTTGCCAGTTTTACAAGACCGTAGTAAAATGCCATTTGCTCAGGCAGTAATACACGAAGTCTTGCGTTTCACATCTGTTGCCCCATTGGCTGTGGCTCATTGCGCTATGCAGGATACTAATTTTAAAGATTATTTTATTCCTAAAGGCACGTTAGTTATTCCAAACTTGTATGGTGCAATGCATGACTCTGAGGTGTGGACAGATCCGGATGTATTTCGTCCTGAACGATTTTTAGTTGATGAAGCATGTGACGCATTTTTGCCATTTTCTACTGGAAGGAGAGCTTGTCCAGGAGCAAGTTTTGCATTGGACGAACTATTCTTATTTACTACTGGATTGTTTCAGCACTATGAGGTTACCCCAGATCCAAACGGGAAACCAATTAATTTTAATTGTCATTCATCTAGCGTTCTGATTCCACAACCACAATGTTTGATGTTTTCAGAAATTAGTTTTCAATAAATAATTTGTTTTAAAGATGAATCATGCACTAACCATTAAACATCCAAACGTAATGTTTAGAAATTAAATTTTCTAATAAAGCATGGCAAAACTAAAAGTCATAACTCTACATTTTTGGCTTTCATTTTATCATCATTCAACATAAATAATATTGGCCTGTCCAAACTGCAGTCTTTTCACAATTTAAAGAATCCTCTGGCTTTCAAATTGGCAATAATACTGGTGAATATAAACCTACATACTTTCCTAAAAGTATAGCAGCAAACAATTTTATTTTTCAGTTGAAACAAATAACACTTTTAATATATCATGTTTTCATTATATTGTTCTCTATATTGCAAAATATTACACACAAAACAGTAAATACAATACAGAGGTGATAGGAATATAAGCATATATGGAAAACTCATATCAACGCTTTTTTACTCCAGATCTATGATACCACAATTGTGTTATCACAACACTTTGTGTTTGTTTTGTTTATTTGAGTCCAACCAAGCAAGATAAAATGTATTTGTCTAACTGTGTGTTTACTTGAAGTTTAGACATATTCACAGGATGTCCCATTTTGTTTGACGATTCAAGTATTCACCAAGTTTTTGCATGTAAACGGGTTAATAACACCAATGTACATCTCCATTATGTAGTAATTATCATTCAAACCCAGAAACTCCATGCTGTAAAAGTCATAAATAAGATAAACGTTGCCAAAGCCATACGGTTCAACACTATGCAGCAAAATATTTTAATTTGTCTTCAAAATTACAATAAATCCTTGATGTTACCTAATATGTAACAAATGCTACAAAATTAAATACACACCTGTTTTTCTTATATGGTAAAATCCGTTAGGGATCTTTGTTTGTGATTGAAAACTTATGTGCTTTGCCCTTCATAAATGACAAACCGCAAATATTGATGGGTTCAAGTTCTTTTCAAAACATATTATCACGTAATACTTTTATGTAATCTCTAAACAATCGTTTACATAACCGGTTGCCACAAGAAAATCATGAAAACCCTAATTACATTCAAGGACAGTAACTAATTATATTGAACACATATCAAACTGATTACAGAAATAACAGTTAACACAAACATGTGGTGTTGATTTCGTGTTTAATGACTTTTGGCTTTAGTTTGATACACAAATCATGCAAACCCTGTAATTATTAGGAATCGTGAGACACCTCCTAAAATCCTCTTTCGGCCGTCCGTCCAAGCGCGTTTTTTGCAAAATGGGAAATTTAATTTCAACCAAATTTTGTATACAGACACTAGTGGACTTTGGAAAGAACTATGTCGATGGCAACTTTTCAGGTTGTGCTATAAGAAAACACATACTTTAAGATTTGTGCTATATGAATTTTTCACAAACTTCGATTTGTGCTATATGACTTTTTTCAAACGCTTCAGGAAGTGCTATATGATTTTTTGGGGCAAAATGAACTTTTGGTACCAAAATGTTCAGGAAATTTTGAAACGCATTTTGGTACCATCAGTTCACATTGCCCCAAAAAATCATATAGCACTTCCTGAAGCGTTTGAAAAAAGTCATATAGCACAAATCGAAGTTTGTGAAAAATTCATATAGCACAAATCTTAAAGTATGTGTTTTCTTATAGCACAACCTGAAAAGTTGCCATCGATGTTGAATTTAAGGTCAATAAGTCAACTCCTGAGGTTAAAGGTCATCAACGGATTATCAGTTTTACAAAGCATTTATATCATTTGACACATAACTTTAGATTCATTTTAATAGTATTACAAACACTAGAATTTCACTTTTTTAATAACATAACTCTTAAGAACCTAATTTGGGCCCGTAAAAGAAAAAATTGGCTACCTTCTCGATTCATACCTACTCCATTTACTAAAGGTTTAATAATTACTTTTTTTTTACAAAACATATAGATATATACCACGAACTATTGATCAATGGACCTTCAGGAAATGTTATGTCTTATATGGTACTTTATGTTAACTGTGTTAATTATGTCGAAGATAAATATTGTTTACAAAAGCCATCAAAGCATAACCGAAGGTCGCACGCGTAAAAGTAATAGATTCAGTAATTATATTTCAAGTATATTTTTCTACTGTTTGTCTTAGTTTTTTAGGATGCTTCCTTACACTAAAAAATAACTTAATTATTTTGGCTTTGTTTTGGACGTATACCAGGAAGGCGTACACTACATGTTGCTATTATTCTGACATGTATACAAACCAAAGTAATATTTTTCTCATTCAATTAATGACAGTAATAACTTGCATAACTAACTTTGTAATAATATGATTACGTTTCTCCTTAATTTAATGTCATCCTTGAAGCACATACAATGTTATTAAAAGAACTTATGAAATATTTTTCTTCCGCATTCGCAAACATTCAGGGTTTGATGTGTGATTGCGAGGCGTAGGTTGACTGTTGCTACATCTAAACTAAAGTCAAGTGCAAACATCAGCACAAACCAATAGCAAGCATTCTTGAAGAATAAAATTATAAACCAAATTTAGGAGTGCCCCAATGGATTTAGAAATATGTGAGTAACAAAATAGGTATTCAAATTATCTTGCCGTGAAACGGGAATAATTTAGTGAGTTTTGTGCTCAATACAATTCTTGACAAACACACTTGGTGGCAATACCTTAAAATTTTATTAACAAAAGAAGTCACAAATAATTCATTCAACATGCTACTGAAAAGCAAATTCATTCCTGTTGTGTTTCCATTTCTAAATTTCTACAACAAACTAACACTAACGCCTTTTAAGGTGTCAACAAAAAACCACATTACAGTCAACAAAAAGAATAATATCAGAATCATATCCAGATGTACAATCTGCGCGTTTCTTGTACTTGTGTTGCTTTATCAAACAGTTCTTTACGTTTCAAAATACGGCAGTACCACGCCATTTATCACAATTCTTTCTATTTTATTTACCGTTAACTATGGCTTATGTAATGTAATTGCCGTATATCAATTTAAGAAGCGACACGACATAGTGGCTCTTTTTAATGGTTTGGTTAACATTGAAAATCTATACACTTCCAGCAGGTTTCAACAACAAAGATTTGTTAGTCGAAATCTTACAAATTTACAAAAGCGTCTCCAATTTTACATCTGCATAGGCATAGCTACATTGCCGATATTTGGTATAGGTTTAATAGCACAGTTGTCATTTCTGCCTTGTTTCCCAGGTAATATTGTATATCATATTTTGCCTCAGTGTACAGGCTTTTGGATACTTTGTGAAATTACAAAGGTTTGGTTCTTGATAAATTTTTGTATTTCTACCTGCTTTGTGTACATACTGTTAATTGCAGTTGGAGCTGCTTTATCTGAAGCGTTAATCTTTACAGCATTGATATGTTTGTGCATACTAAATTATTTACATTTGTTGCAACAATCCGTACAAAACAGCTACATGAGTGTTCAAAATATACTCAAGTTGTACAGGGAAGTACAAGTTATGGTTGCTGCATTTAATGACATTCACAGAGCAGTACTGGTTCCCATAATAACTCTTATGTACTCTAATACTTTTATTTGTTGTTGCTATGCATTGATCAAATACCCGGACCAATTGGTATTACTAGTGAAAATATTTTACTTTATTGCAATATGCGAGGTCACACTTTTTATTTATGAAATGGATGGAAATTTAAAGGCAAAAGTGTACGAAGTTAGTTGTAAGGTAAAGAATCAAATGCACACTAATGCGTTCCAATCCCAGATATTTGTAAAGAAATGTGTCAGATCTTGGCATTCAAACAAGGTATATTTTGGTTATATAGATTTTTACAATGCACTTAGCCCATTAGTGTTAATACAATTCTGGTTCTCGCAGACAGTGACACTATTGTTGATGTAAAGTTCGGTCCGCACAAATACACTTTTCTACAAATTTTAGAATTGTCAGATAGCCCAAAACCATTGTAAGGTCTGACTTGTCTTGTTTGATTCGACAAAGTGAAGGTAATGTGTATAAAGAGACAATTTTTTGTATTGTGTGTACAGTTGCAAAAATTATATACTATTTTTATATGTGTACGGTAAAAAAAATAATTGAAGATAAAAACCTCAGCACATATGTACTTGAGTGGGACAGTGTAATAATATATTATTCTTGCATAAACAATATATTTTAATTTATATGCTTATGTACGATATGTAAGTTAAACAAACGTATTGTAGTATGAACGTGATAACGTAGTGAATTTCAAAGTATAGGCAATGTTTTTAAGAATATTAAAACTGTATTGAACGTGCTTTCCTTTTGTAGGTATAGGTTTTCAGTTTTTCCTAGAAAACCATTCCCAGCATTCCTGTAATTCATTTTTACTTTAAACTCCCTTTTTCCTACTACATAGTACCCCAGGTATGCACTACAGACGTATTCTGAATGAATGGTCGTACAACGATGCTAAAAAATCCTATCCAAAATTTGGTTAGGAATAATTTAAAAATTCTGTTACATTTAATTCAATTTAGATTTAGAGTCTTCTATGAGATTCTGTTTTGGGAATGAATTGTCGTTGTATTCCTCAGATACTCAATTCAGTATATATGTTTTTGGATTTGAAACTCCTTTGCATTAGAACCTGATAATTGTGTTCAAAAAGCCATAATTTCGCTTTCACTTCAAAAATGATCACACTTACAACTTATTTTTATGGTAAAATCTCTTCAATAGCTTGATAACTTGATGTGGATTGCAAGCTCCTTATCTCTACATGAGATAATTCCTCTTGCCAACAATTGTAAACTAGCGTTCACCTCGTGCCTGAAGAACTATAGGCTGCGGAAAAAACCCCAATATCCCAGAAGCTTTCGAAAATACCACATACTCTACCCCTCAACTCTACAATAACACAAAACTACACTACTTTTACTTCCCCTTCTCTTTTTGTCGTGTGAAAAAGAATATTTTGAGCATAGTTGAGTATCATTTTCAACATCTTAGTTTCTTCAAGCAGTCCGTCTGTCATGTCACTATATCCTTATCTGGATTACCATTTTTCTTCAGATTTGATACAATGGTACATTACTGAAAAAAAAAGAAACTTGTTGGCTTTCTTTGTCTAAATCCGGTGAATATAAGTCACGAGGTAGTCTGGTTCAATATAAATCCAAACTCTGTAAAACAACTTGCATCTTACCAGTAACTATCAATGTAAGAATTAGTTGTATCCTTAAAATTGCTTGAATTTGTCTTCAAGTAAGCAACTTATTTAGGCTAACTCTATCTATCTATTTCAAAGGGCCATATTCAAGCTTTATGGAGAGTGGGGCCAAGCCGCTCCGCAATGAGACCTATACCATTCGATAGCTCCTGACGAGCTGATTAAATATGTTGCTGTTCACAAGTCTCGATTTTGTGAGCTTTAAGTATTTTTGACCAGTTGAAGTTATGATTTTTACATGTAAACTATTTGGCATAGTATATATGCAAAAAAATAAAAGCTCAAACTGCATGACAAATTGCACATGAATAGATAGATTATGACTTGCTAAGTAAGTTTTACACAGGAACTTGAGTGGTTTACATGTGATTTGCATGTAATCTGTAAGATAGTAGAACTCGTTGATACCCCGGTCTTCGGATGGTTACAAACTAACTTGTCAGTAGTGCTTCTATTGTGTTGTACCTGTCAAGTTCCTGTGTAAAACATGCTGAGCAAGTCATAATCTATCTATTCATGTGCAATTTGTCATGCATTTTGAGCTTTTATTTTTTTGAGCTTCTACATACTTTGCGCAGAAATACGTAAACTTTTCTCAGTATATCTTTAAAATACGAATTTTAACCCTAATTCACTAACTCAGCATCAGAAAAGTAAAGTATCAGACATTAAAGGGCCCACTTTCTCCTACTCCCACCCAGGCCCTCCCTCTGCCTTTCGCTTGACGCTTAGCCTCTCGCCAAACGACTATGCATTTCGACACATTGTTTTTAGAATTGTTAATTTGATTCAAAACTGACCTAAGTATTTACGAAATCCAACAAACTTGGCGGACGTTTTTGTCAACAGGACATGCAAGAAACAAAGCAAAAAAACATACCCAACTT